>VWZZ01004287.1:339131-375146 GCA_013399095.1 Psophia crepitans | reverse complement strand
AGGGCATCTCCCGGCAGGAGGATGCTCGGGAGACCGCTGTCAGTTTTGCACAGACCTCCCTGCTGCCACAAAGGGGAGAACGCGTGGGTGACACGGTGCGTTGGATGAACCGGAAGCAATATCCATGCCAGGATCTGCATTTCTTTCATCATAAAAACTGGAGACCGCTGGACTCCTTCCCAGCTTGCTTCTTCCCTCTCATTTATCTTCAGTAAGCATCTGGCCCTTAACACCTGAGCACTCCACGGCTGGCAGCATTTGTTCTCCCGGCGACCCCGTAAAACAGACTGATATACTGCTACCCCGTTTGGCAGACGGATCCGAGACGCTCTGATTGATTTTTCCCAACGTTGCACCCACGGAGACCTGCGCACAGGGCTGAGCACAGGTCTGCCAGTATCTCTGTTAGACACGGGGACTGTGCTGATGCTCCGGCGCTCGTGATGTGGAGATAAAAACCAGCTCAGGCAAGTCGCCCCTCTGACGTCTCTTCTTGACACCTAGCACTCAAGAGACTCCCCAGGCTTTTGCAGCAGAAAAACCAAATTATGGTGCAATAACACCCTGCATCCCCATGTGCTCTCCTTTGCATGAATATGCCCAGTTATAATTTACAGTCAAAATCACCCCTCAAAAAAAAAAAATTAGTGTTTTTTCTTCATGGGCTTTTGCTACAGCGCTGCTGTCCAGGCAGCCCGTGCTGACCCACGGAGCTCATCCCGTTCCCAGTTTCACCACTGCAAGCTGACCTCTGGCTCCCTCCCCCTTTTCTCTCCTAAGGCAGTAGGCAGCCAGCGGGAGCGCGCATCCCAGCCCTGCTCGCTCCTCCAGCGTGAACAGCCTGAGACCAAGACACCAGCAAGCCCTTACATCCCATCAGAGCAGGGAGGAAGAGCCACGGGCCAGCCACCCCATGGGACCAAACAGTCCACCGTGGTGTGGGGTCCACTGGGAAGGAGCCAGCCTCCACGGCTGCAGCCCGCAGGGCTCTGAGTCAGAGTCCGTGTTTTTCCGAGTTACCTCATCCTCTTTGCTGACTTGTATCTTATGATACTACAGGTTTACAGACAGTATTGTAAAACCAGGGAAAGTGTTGGATTTTTTTTCTGTCTCCCCTATTACCAAACCTGAGACTCTGGAGCATGATTCTGGGTCAAGTGTAAATTCCATTTCAAAGCAGCAGAAAACACAGTGACCTCCTTATACCTTCGCCATGACAAAGCACCAGGTTTCAGCAACGTGCATCTCATTCACCAGACCTCTGCAAATCACTCAGGATAATCTTATTTTCTCCCCTTAACTGTTGCATTCACCATTCTCCTCTATGCCATAAAGTGGCAACTTCTTGTCCCAGATCTAAGCCACAGACCTTCAGGACAAAGAACCATCATGCTACCATCATCCCACTGCTGTTCGCCAAGACAGCATAATTTCTAATCCATTTTGGCCCTCATCCTAGGAACCTCTAGAAATATTTGCCATCAAAAAGAATCCTCTGACAAAAAAAAGAGGTGCCCAACGGCGTACTGAACCCTCACTTGCACTGCCTCCCACCACGCAGTTGGTACAACTGCTTTGCTCAGTTGCCAGCAGAGTGGGAATTCCCTTCAGTGTGATCTACTGCTGGTCTCTCTCTTTCATCTCCATTGTAGGCCAAAGAGCATCTCCTCCCCCGTGCTTGGAATATATTCACCTTTGCTCCCATTCAGAGAAAGAAAAGCCCCAATTTCCAACGGATGTGCTTGGGCAACAAGAAATGCAGGAGCTCCGCTGCAAAAACATCTGAAATGAATATCTGATACAAACTTTCAAAGGTTTCAAGGATACCATGGAAAACATGATCAGACTTTATAACATTTGAGGTCTTTATTGTCTTGGGCTCTACTGGAGCCCAGAAGGCAACATCTGATAATGAACAAGACTGATAAAATTAATAGGTGAATCTGTGCCACTCACCTTTCCTCACTGTGGGCAGGGGGATCAGATGATGTCTCACAGCCAAGTAAAATAAGTTTGGTGGGCCTACACTTGGCTTCTCCTACATGCAAACCATGGGACCACTGCCCAATATACAATCACTGTTTGCCACCCTCTACTGAGGAAAATCAAAGCCTCAAACTGCAGAACATGCAGCTGAAAACAACAGAGAACAGTAGAGCTGAAGGCTGTAAGCCTGAAGAACATACAGCTCAGAGCCATGAGATCATCCCTTCCTACTTGCTGCATTTATTCAAAAAGCAACATTCAGAATGGCTCTACATGCCAATACTTATATTTCTCATGCATCACAGGCGCATATGCGGTGAAACCTCATTACTGTGCCACAGAAGTAGCATTCTGAAATAACTACGGGTAAATTTAACTAGTTTGCCTCTGCAGTCCCAGGGCACAGCTTATCATCCTTAACATGCCAGGCAAAGCTCACTGCTCCCACCTGAGCACGTCCGCACCACTTGTATATTCTCTTTTGTGTTCACCCGGATGTACATCATGTTTTTTAGTTAGCTCCTATCATTCAAATCCTAATGGAAAACAAGCTGGAGAAGGATGTTCAAGCAGCAGGTGATGAGGCAAGGCCACTGAAATCCCACCGATGAGAGCACAGATGAAGAACTAACCTCTAGTTTGGCTGAGTGGCCTACATGTACATTTTCAAATGCTTGGGTTAATTTAACGCTCACAGGACTGGTAGAAATGGAGAGAGAGAGGAAAGCCACAAGTACTCTGCTTTCAGCAAGTTTCAGAGTTTGTCTTCCTTTCTCTTTTGCTATACCTATAATTCCCCTTTGCTGCTAGGGTGGAAAGCAAGCACAGCCTTCGATTTTAACATCCCATTACCTGCATTTCTGTGCTGGCTCAAGCTTAGATGGTGCAAACCTGCCAGCTGGATCAAGGCCAGAGGGAAGAAAAAAAAAGTTTCAAGTGCAAAGAACCAATTTATCAGGAACAAATCTTAACAACCAAAAGACACACTTCTGCTGGTGGATTCTATTCATGTGCGTAATAAACACCCCAGTACAAGGTAACCTAACAACATACTCTTTAGCGGCTATCTGAAGTATCTCAGGGTAGATAATCTTCAACCGTCAGTCTACGTTTCAGGTTTTCTGGATAAATTTGGTGCCTGTGACAACAAGGAATGCTGACACTGAATAGACCAGGACTGTGCAGAGAACATCATCTTTCACTTGGCTCTGAAAGTATTTGAGCCTGACCCACGGCCTCTGGCTTCTCCAAGACTCCACATACCCAGCCAGCAAATCTCACGTGTGCTCCAAATATAGCCCCCTCCCCCAGCAGAGGCTGCAACACAGGCTTCACCCCGCCCGAGTGCTGCTCTGAAACCCACCTAATCCTATCACCCTATACATCCTCACGGGACCTCCAAAAGCGAAAAGGTGGCAAACACGACTTTGTCAGAGGTTTTGTGGGTGGTTTCAGAGGAGGGAGGAGGAAAATAGGTGAGGAGCTGCTCCCAGTGGCTCGCCGTCCCTGCGGGATGGACTGCAGTCACACGTACAAGTCACATGCGCCCGGACAATGTAGTAAGGCACGCAACAACACACTAGTTTGCAGAGCACGGCATTGCTGTGAGCTCAACCCCCCTTAAAAAAAAAAAAAAATTAAGAAAAACGCCAAAACCACAAACCAAATCACACAAGTCTCAAACAACAGAGACCTTGGAGTTAAAGTGTTGAACAGTACCGCTCACATGCAAGAGCCTCCAGGCTGCTGAGGCCTGGCACGCACCAAGCCAAGGAGCCCAGCATGGAAGCAGCGTCCTTCTATGAAACCAACACCTAAACTCCAGTTTTGCCCAAAGAACATACAGAACAAACACCAAGACTCCACGAAGTTGCCACTGTCCTTTTGCTTACCTGTACGACTGGGTACTGGTAATCCATACAATACACACCATACATAGCCAAAGATCCTCCAGCTAAAGGCCAAATAGACACAGGACTGGAAGCTTCAAACCCGAGTCTCCGTCTTTCAGCCTTGTGGGAAGGACTCTGGCAGCCCTGCGCAGTGCTTGGCTCTGGCCTCTGGGGCCACTCAGGTTGACACTAGCTCAGCTGAAAATAAAAAGGAGCTGCCTGGCTCGGCTCAGCTCAGCCCCTCTCTTCTGGGATCCAGCAAGGCAGTGCTCAACCATAGGCGGCAGAGGCTCCTAAAATTAGAAATCCCCTACTGAAAACGGCCCTGCAAGCCTCAACTGAGGAGCGTCCTGTGACTCCCAGGCAGCAAACAGAGTGACTGCCAGGAACAGGGGGACACAGGATCTTCGTAGCCACCGCTGCCGGGGATGGGAGGAAGCAAACAGCATTTAGGATCTGAGAAGAGCATATGTTCTGGGCTCTAGGTGCGTCAGAGGGAACACTCCCAATCCAGGACAGGGAAAAACATATGGGACTGTTCCTCCCCCACCCCCATACCCTTCTTGCTGTCCTCGGCAGGGACAGGTGCTGGGATTAGCATAGTAAAACCCTTTGGTGTCGGGGAGGGAGGGAGAGGGGAGAAGCCATATTGATATCTCGCGCTGAAGGGATCTCTTTCACGAGGGAGTACGCACCCGTATCNGGGAGTATGCACCCGTATCGTTTAACGCCTCTCCCGCCCCTCCGCCCTTGAGGCAGGCAGGAACAGCTGCCGGAACCGGCACTGGCGGGGGGAGCTGGGCCCCAGGACAGCCCCCACCATCCCGGCCTTGGCCGGCAGGTTGCCCCCCTCAGCTGTTCCAGTCAAATGGAGGGGGTGTGCTGTGGGGTTGTAACTCTGCCACAGGGGAAGGCAAGCAGTGGGGAGAAGGGGGCAAGGCTGGGCAGGGCCAGTTGTTGTGCCCGTTTTAGAAAGCCCGTCCTCCCCTTTCCCAGGGAGGAATCCGCACCCTGACCGACAGGGACAGATGGGGAGCTGCCGGACAGAGGCCGGCAGGCTCACCCCGCCGGCCCGGCATGTCGGGCACGTTATTGGACACCCAAGAGCCCGCTGCTGATTCTTAGAAGACACACCATGGCCTGGGGGTGCCGGGGGGCCCGACCTTCCATAGCAAATCTCATGAGGTATCACCCATCGCTATACCAAACCGCACCAGGTCGACGCCAGCCCAAACCTGGGCTCCCGAAGAGTTAACAGCCCAAACCCACAAACACCGGCACAGTCCTACAAAGCAGAGCAGTGATAAAACCCCTCCATCTGAAGTTTCAAAAATTAGGATGTTACAGTGATCAAATCTAAGAAGGGCTCCCCAAATTCACCCCTGCCTCCAATTTAAATGCATACGGTGGAGGGGGTTTGCGTTTCTAACCTGTGACTTTTCCGTAGTGCTGCTGTGCACCACTAAACAGCCACCACAGCCGAGCTCTGGGGGAGCTGCCTTTCCATCATTACCGATAATTCCCTCCCTCTCAGAATGAGCTAAACCTAAGATTTATTTTGGTTTTTTGTTTTTTTTTTTTTTTAAGATGTTTAACAAGTTGATCATTATCTGGCATGATTTGCATGCACGGCACTTTGTAATTTAGGTAAGGGGTGCCTAATTTGCGGCCCTCTGGCCCACCCAGCCTGGCAGGACAGCTCTTGGCTCGTCCTCTGCTCCCACTGCCCTTTCTTTCTGAGACGCCTCGGAAAAGGACAACTAGGAGCTGGGTGAGTGGTTACAGCAGCTGCCGCCCACTCTCATCGTCTTTCCTGGGGCCACAGGGCCACTTTTCCCTTACAAAAGGAGCACGGCCAATTTGAGGAGTATAAGGCATGGCATTTTCTACTTCGAAAAAAAAAAATTACAAAACTTCCTATCACCATTGTTTCTGTATGAAGATTTGCAGAGAGAGAGAAACTAACTGCCCATAAATGGGAAAGCAGCTATGCTTCTAGAGCTCTTCACTGGGGAAAAAGGATGAGGTTCCCACAAACTTCCATCTTCTGCCTTTGACCAGCTTATTTTGCTCCCAATCAGCCTCCTGGAGCTCACATCATGCCTGCTCCTCACCTTCAGAGGGCTATCTGGGTGCCTCAGCATTCCTACCACAAGCCCGGCTTTGGGGCACAGATTGTATCTGGTTTCCTCTGAGCAGNTACATGTTCAGTAGGTGCCTGCCCTTCATTCTTTTGCATAGCTCGTTACTATGCACTCAGGCAATTTAGTTTCTCCAATAACATCTTTTTATGAAAAGGCATTAATTTATAAAAACCCAAAGTCTTTTTCACAGCCTGTTTTTGCTACTCCATATTGCTGCCCCAGGTTTTAAAACAAAATCCTTAACTAAGTTAAAAACCTTACATTTATTTCACAATCCAATTCTCGTCATTTCCAACCAGGCCTCAGGGAAATACAATGTTTCCAAATCCTAGTGCAGATATCTTACTATCTATAAATAACCATCAAATGGGCAAAACAAGGAGGGGGAACAGGGAGCATCACCTAAGCTCCTCTGCTGTTTTAACTACAGATCCAGATAGAACTGCCACGCTTTAAAGTTTTGATGCAGATTTAAGTACTATGCCTTAACCAGCATTAGGATACGTGGGTGACGCTTTGGTAAGAAAACATCATGCCTCCTGTGTCCCACAGAAGATGAAATGACAAAAACTAGTTTTAAACTTGTATGTGCCAAGATGGATAGAGCAGGACTAAATAGATTTTATTGGCTGGGAACAAACTACTCAATTTTTTGCAGGGCTGGCCATAACGGCCGGTTTACTAATGCACACGTTGACTTGCAACCAGTATTAGTCAAATGTAAGATGGCACGGCACTCCATAATTTTATTTTGAGATAAAGGCCCACTGCGTTACCATATAAAGGCTATGCACATGCCTTTCCAGTAACACAGTTAGGTAACTTACAAAATCACAGCCTTGTTCCTGCAAATGCTTACACATAGGAATAATTTTAAAATTGCAAAAATACTAATACTGGAAAAGACCTCCCAACACACAGAATGAGATCAACTGCCATCATGCAATGTCATCTCATCTCCTCCTAAAATTTATCAAGCTGCATCACAGAACTGGGTGCTGCAGCTACACTACCCCAGCCAAAAGCCTGCTCTAGAACAGCACCTCCCAGCAGCTGGGAACTGCCCGTGTCTCCAGCTTAGCGTTACTCCTGAGCAACTGCTGCCTGTTCTTTGTCCACGGGCCAGTACTGTCCTCTGGCTAGCCATATTTTCTCCTTCCCTTCCAATTAACCTCCCTGATGTATTCCCTCTCCACCCACCTGAACAAGCAGCTGTTCCAGCCCTTTCTCACATGGCAGGCTTGCCATTCCCCAGTCTCTAGAAACCCTTTCTTGCACCTGATCTAGCCTGTGCTTTTTTTTTTAAAGACATCACGCAGAACAACATGGTTAGCTCCTAATCCATGTCACCGTTTCAGCACTAAACTGCACCTTCGCTAGCCTCATTAGTACCTTCCTCTGCAGCACCACATTACGTGCTGGAGGACCCATCTACACAGTAAGACAGGTCATCCCATTAAGAAACATGCATATCAAGTTAAGAAAATTGGCTATCTTAAAGACAGATAAGCTGATATGGCACAATCCTATTCTGATGGATTTGTGTTGCCTCTTATCTCATTTTCATTTGTGCCCAAGCCTTTAATTACTATTTTTGTCTCAGGTTTTGCATACAGCTGAGGCTGGACCAAGAGGTCTGTATTTACTTAGATCATCCCCCATCAACAACAGAGCTATCACGCTTCCTGTTCCCCAAATATCTGATAGCGCTCCTGATTTGATAGATTCAAACTTATATCAGACCTGTAACTTCATGAACTGGTTTCTTTCACTTTCAGGAACAGCTATCACTGTTCCTGAGGCAACCCCAGGCCCCAACTTAGCCTGCATGTACTAGGGTCTTTGAAATCTCCAATGTGGTGGTTCTACCGTAGGTTCATGCCCATTACCCATCCTGCCTTTGCTCCTATGATCAACTCTACCTCCAACCACAACAAAAAGACTTGTTCATTTTTGTGATAACAAGAGTATCCTCATCAACTATTGTATCCTCATCAACTCTTCTATCCTCAACACTAAGTGGCTCCACATCTTCCCTTCTTCTCTCTAATTCTATTTTGAGAAATTGTCACCCATTTTCTCAGTAACATTTGCAACGTTGGCCGTTCTCACTTTATCCCTACAGTTTCCAACTTTAAAGGCACAGCAGTGTCTGCTGGTAAGTCCTTTTTCCATTCCTTGGAAATTCTCTTTTTGCACCTAACAGTCTTTAATAAGGTGATTATACCTTCAGTTAGGCTGAAATGTCTTCTTACAAGCTTCTTCCCCTTTACTTATACCAAGAATTTGTATCCAAAATACAGCCAATAAATAATAATTAAAAAAACCCCAACAAACACAAAAACCCAAACCACACTCCTCTACATTCAAGTCTGAGTTTTCAATCCAATTCACCGACTGCATTAAATAGTTTGCTTTACATATCAACGCTTGTATCATGATCACCCCATCCAAAGGTGAGGACATGGAGGCTTCTAAACAGCTTGTTTTCCTGCAACAGTCACAGCACCAGTAACTCACTCACTGTCTCAACAGCAGGTGATAACGCTACAGTGACAAAATCTTTTGACTCAATTATTGTTATTAGCATTTGTTCTCCAAACCTATACCTGAGAAATTAACATTTCTCATACTAATATTTCTCTCTCTAATGGCACTGGGAATAATATAATTTCAGAGCCACAAGTTTGTATCCAAATCCAGTCCTATGAGGGATTACAGCAGACTCACAGTACTCCCTCTGGGACCTCTTTTACCATTCTTCCCCACAGCAATTTTGACCCAAAACAGATCCTGTGTTATCAGTATTACTACTCTTTCTTCTTTACAGTCTACTGCATACAATACAGCCTATCACCTTTTACATCTACCCTATCTGAACCACACATAATCTTGAATGCATGTTAAAGGCATGATTACTTTTCTTGCAGATTGATATTACCCCTATAACATCCAGTTTCATGTTCTGCACCAGTACCTCTGGTTCCTCTACTTACTATTTCCAATGCCAGGAGCCTGAAAAAACAACCTGACATGTTTGTGCATTTACTGACCACACAGCTCACAGTTCCCTCAAATAATATCACCCATTTAGTTATTGCTGAATTTTACTGTTCTTTATATAACACTGAATTTTATTGTTTTCCATCTCCTACCTACCCATCACTTTACCTGGAGATACTGTTTTACATGCTACTGTAGCAGCAGTTACGTAATTTTCCTCTCTCTGTGTACTAAGCGAGGCATGAAGATTACACAAGTTTTTCCCAACATTTTCAAAACCCAGTATTTTGCTTGACATGCACTGCTGCCTGATGTCTGCAGGCTGAGGAGCATTTTGGAAAAGGCAAGACCACAGCCCTGGGGCTTTGCTTTGCCTGCTTTCTTCAGATTGCTTACAGCAAGCACGCCAGGTCACAACTGCAAGTACGGCTATAAGAATACAAGCTAGCCATAGTGTCCCTACGCTTGAAGCGCATCCATGGTAGTTCAGACATTTTCCATGCTTTTTTTTTTTTTTAATTGCTAAAAATTGTGATACAGTGGGGACACAACAATACAGCACGGAGTCTGAGGTATTTCCGTGTTGCATAGTCATTACACCACATTGATCTTTACTAAGGAAATTACATCAATAGTTTCATTTTATAAACTGAATTTATAAATTCTTTAGTATAATTCTCTGTTCTCCAGACAAATTAATCCAAGTCTTATCCAGTTACTCCCACTAAAGAGCTCTTACCTCTGCTGATTCTAACTCTTCATCGCTAGAAGCCTGGCTGATGCTCTTCCTCTCACCCACCAAAAATGGCATCTTTAACAATTAGCCAATCACTACATCTGCTAAACTGGGTCATCAGGGATCTGATGAGCAGCTTACAATATGTCTCTGCTTTTTAAAGACTGATGTAAATGTAGGAAACATGCCAGCAAGCAAGGATGCATTTTCTGGCTGGGTATGTACTGATTTCCATAGCAGCTAAATAGATCAAGCGGCTCAGCCAGCTCGTACCGGTGTTAGACAAGCAGCACACGGTACCAACATTCCCTCTTTAGAGCTGCAAGAGATTCTCATTTTGCACCAAAGCAAGCCCCGTGTCCTGAACATGAAGGTGACTTTCGTTCACTCCAGGTGAGAATTTATACTGAAAAGTCATCGTTCCTCTACAGGGCTACATTTTCTTGGCTGTATTGCTTATTTGGTTTGAATAGGTAGAATGCTTTTTGAAGAACTGCATGATTTTTTCTCTTCCCAGTTTAACATAACCAACAAATAGAAAAAAATACGTATGATCTAGTTGTTATTTTGACCCTGAAATCAGAGTTTCAAGTGGGGAGGACATAAATGTAGGCAGAGCATACACAGGAAAGCTCAATATTCCAAAGTGGCAAGCAGAAGAAAAGATGATGACAAATAGGTGACTGCATAAATTGTTTTTCCCCACATTCCAGAAACCTGGCAGTTTTGCATCGGTGTCCTGATCTTATGAGCAAGATCTGGTGGTGGATCAGCTATGCAGGAGACCAATAACTCAGCACCAAGCCAGTGCTTTCTCTGCAAGCAAAACATGTTGAGCGTGCAAATACTGAAGATCAGGAACGACATGCATTAAGCAGAAATGGAACCAGCAGTTCTGGAGGACACGGAGTAGCAGCAGCAGCAGCAAATCAGTGTGTGTCGGATTAGCGTAATAACGACATCACAGGAAAGAAGTTGAATGCGTTGGTAAAGCCACAGGAACCACTGCTTGCCCGAAGCCCGTCTGATTAGTTAGTGCTACTGATTCCTTGTGTTCATTAGGATTAATGTTCCTAAAACACATTAGCACAAATGAAGTCACCAAAAATACACTCTGAATCCAAGGAAACAAAATCCCTCTGGCAAAAGGCCTAAGCAGCCTAAAGCTAGAGAAAACAAATACCAGGTTACGTGTAGCAGAGACGATAGCCCCACCACACTCACTGCTTCTGCCAAGGAAATACCACCTCAGGCAGACAACGGAACCTCCGTTATTACATATTCCAGTTTTCATGGATAAAATTCACTATTTCAGAAAAATTTAAGAGAGAAAAATACCAAGACAATATTTGATAAAACGGAAGTGAGATAGCTTCTGGCCATGTCCTTTCCCCTCAAAGCGCTGGAAATCTCCCTTTTCAATCTTCTTCTATGACACATTCTCCATTCACAAGGCAATTTACTTACGAGTGACAGAGTTTGTTTGCATCTGCCTCTACCACTCTAAACAGTCCCAATCAAGCTCTGTATTCCTGAAAGTGATCTAAGGTGGCTTTACAGCTAGGCACCATGCACATTCTAAACTATGGACATAAGATACCTGCATCCTGTTATCGCCCTCTGCTCTTCACTGCATCATCTACGTGTAGCTATTAAATATTAATGGTTTGTCTAGACTAAAAAACTAGCACAGTTTCAAAACACAAATACACAGCATAAAAGGATAGGTCAGAATTAAAAATAATTATTTCTTAAGTGCCATTTATTTTCAAAGTCTCAAACAACTCTGCTTTAGGGAAGGACCTGGAAAATGGAGACAGAGCAAGGATACCATGTCAGTCTGCTAAAGCAACATTTGCAAGATCTTTGTTTGCTGGACAACTGGGGTTGTGGGGGGGGGGTTTGTGGCTTTGTTTGTTTTTGATATTTTTTTTTTGTTTTGTCCAGTTTTCTTACAGCCATCCAAGTAGAACAGTAGTGTTATCAAACTCTAGAAACTTACAGAACAAACAGGACTCATGAAATCACAAGCCTGGTTCTTCCTCAAACAGAAAAGAAGCTCTCTGAATAGTCGATCTATGCAGTCACGGCTGTCAGGAGAGTAAAGACTCTTGATCCTGAAGTTAGATCTGTGTAGGCAGCGTCTTCCTGAAGTTAGAAGTACAGATCCTGCCCATGCAACTTCAGCTGCCGGACAAGGACCTGGAGTCAATTCAGGCAAGACTCAGATTGCCCAAAGTTTGCTTCTGAAATTATTATAAAAGAAAAATGTAAGGCAGTGATGAACACTCATCTGGAGTTTGAAAAATCCTCTGTCAGTAGACTGTGCTCCCAGAACTGAGGTTTTATGCACGATGCTAGCTAACGAGCTGGCTCCCAGGAAAGCAGCTTTAACAGAACAATAACTCACAAAAATATATTAGTGATTAAGTTGCAAAATAAAGCTGACAGCAGTCTGGATATACTAGCAGCATGTAGAAGACACGACTTCAACTTTAATTTCTACCCCAACCCATTGCTTTACACGCATTACAAAACAGGTTTTAATTATACTATCTTGAGAAAACTTCAGCACACCTGAGTATAAAACACGACAAGTCCAAAAGGAGCTGCTAAAACCAGACGGGCTCCATTGCCTGCCTTCGTTACTACCAGACGCACAGTATAAAGGGGGAAAAGAAACTATACATGGATTTTCCAGGAAAAAAAAATTAAAAAAAAAAAAAAATCGGTGTGTTGGGCCTGGGCCTCCTTTCAAGGAGAACTCTAAGTGCTTGGCACTGCTTCAGGAAGAAAATAAGTGTACTTTTGGGCTAAGCCATTTGGCAAAGAAGGTGATTGTAGCACGGCTTTCTTTTGGGACCACTTGTATATGCGCTGATCTTGGTAACGCGGCATGTCCATCGAAATGCTTTTTGCCTGTTACATGAAAAAGAAAAAGGTGTCCAGATGCAGAATTTCAACATCAAAGAAGAGAAGTTTTCTCTTGGTAGTTTAGACATTACAAAACAGCCAAGCTGCCTTTCTCTGTTCCTTTGGGGGCAGTGGAGAAAGGGGACACGGACAAAAAGAACAGAGCAGAGGTAGTTTTCCTTCTCTGTAGAGCCTGCTAGATCTATCATCTAGCTCCAGAAACTCAGAGAAAAGCTTTGCCTATTTTGTCTCTCATACTCCCACTTGGTTTTTCACTTAACAAGCAGCAGCAGTTCAATTAGTCGATCCTTAAGGGGACAACTTTTACACCTAGACGGTTAATGGGGAGATGGAAGAGAGGAAGACTTGACTCTTCTACAAAATACAGCAGCTTAAGCCTGAACATTTCTCCAGATCTATGCTAAGCCTACAAAAATTAAGGTTAATTCCTTAATTAAAGAACTATCTTCCTAAGAATAAATATTATTAAAAGTCACCAGATGGTAGTATGGTGACTCTCACGAAGTATTTTTAATTGAATGAATCACAAACTAGGGCTGAACCGCACAGGCCATTTCCCCCACAGCGTAAGTATAGTTACGCCGTTATCTCAGCCCCACCAGCGAGTCACCGTGTGGCAGCCGTGGGGCTGTCCGTGACGCCATGCGTATTCCCGGTCCCTTGACAATGCTCACAGGATAAACCACTTTCACGGAGGGTTTGAACTAACACATTTACCTCACCTTTGCCTGGGGTGAAGGGAGCACATGACCAGCTATCGCACAGCATTTTAGTACGTGGCTGCCTTACTCATCCAGACGAGAGCTTGCTCCCTAACAGACAGTTTTGGTATGGATTTTCCTCCCCATCTCGCCTACCAGCTTATCAAATTGCTTCCACGTGACAAACTAAAATAGAAAAAGGTACTTGTTCCAAGTTAAAGAGTGTCCGCACAATAAATTACACTAGTATCTACATAAATTTCTTCCTACCTTAGAGTGGTATGGCTTCTCAGCTACACAAAAAAAAAGCAGAATTTGGGGGAAAGGTTTTCTTGGGCAGCATTTTGTTCTTCTGACACTGGAGCAAAAGCATTCCCTGCCCAACTTGGTTCAACCAGAATAGCAGAGCAGCTGCCAACACACTGTAACCATGCAAGCAAGAGACAAAAGATGTCAAAAATATCAAACTAAACTCTTAATGGACTGGAAGTAAAAGAGAACTAAACAGGTGGCACAGTCTGCATGAGATAGCTGGATCTGAGACTGCATTACTGGCCAGAACTGAGAAACTGGAGAACAGGCAGGCAGGACTTTTAGCTGCCGCAACAGCAGGTCACCGAATAAATCTCAGAAAATCATTTGGAAGCAGTTCCAGTGTGGCAGTATACAGAATATGACATCTTCAGCGTAAATCTGCAAAGACAATTTCATGATAGAAGGATTACATCTGTCCATTAATTTCTACAGGTCTCACTTCAAAATCTTGCTCAACTGCTAAGCTTCAGATGATGAATCCTGCTTTTTCCCCATTCCCATTTATAAGAAAGAAAAAAAGAAATAATCCCAAACTCAGGCAGCTCGAAAGAGATTCAAGAGCAAAATACCAGAAGTGCTGTAGTTAAAGAGTTTGGTGCATTTGCTGAATGCACAGAAAGGATCCAGAAATAGCATGCAAAGCTGAGGTTTGGCAAGAACGACACCGTTTACCCTGAAAGAGGCAAGTCAGACACGCTAAATGAATGGTGACAGCAGCAAGTCATGCTTTAATGTAGGGAGTGACCCCAGGGACTACTCTTGTTGGGGCAGAGATGCTAGTTATTGCTGTGTCCCTCCTTCTGGTGGTTTTAGTGGAGAAGTAGAAGGCTGTGGTGGAGAACAGAAGAGGTATGTTGAGGCTATGTCAGCTCTTAGGCAAGAGGTAGTCTTCACATCACTTTCTGCCTCAGACTAAGACAAAAATAGTAAAAAATATCAAACATCTAGATTTTGTTTCATTGTTTTTTAAAATGTATCTATTTCTGAGAAAGCAGGAGTGAACAGAATTCTGGAAATCTTCTCCTCACAAAGTCCCAAGATATGGGCCAAAGGTCTACTGTGGGCACATAAGCTAACTGCCACCCACACCTCTCCCCAACAGTCATGAGGACGGAATAAAGCCTGACACTGCTCAGTTCAAAAGCCTTTTCTGCCAGCTAGCTTCAACTCCCAGCAAGTTCTAAAACAACCCATAGCAGCTGAAATCCCAGGACAACAACCACTGAGGGCTTTCTCCAGTTGCACCATCTGCATAATCAAGATCTCTGCTTTTTTCAGCAGTTGTGACCTCTAAAAAAAAAATTCACACGCATTCATTGACCCTAATTTGCCACTATCTGCATCCTCTGTCCCAAAACCAAGAAGCCATAAAGATGGTTTTCTGACTCCCATGAAAACCCTTATCTCTGTTTTCTGTCACTATCAAGCAAACTCCACCGAAGTCTTGGCTCATGTTCTCTGCACACGTCTTCAGTTACTCTGCAGTAGGGCTACTCTTCCTTCACGGTAATGGGACTACCAATGCAAAAATTAACCGCAACCCCTCTGCTTTATCAGCTTGGATATCGGCAGCAGTTGAACTTCAGCCTCTACAGCTTTATGGATCTCTTAGCATTAATTTAAAAGAACTGCTTATCTCAGGCTAGAGATTCGTGTGCAGGCCACAGTTAAAGTAGGGCAATATTTAAGCTGCATCTCAAGTTCACATTGTAATGAAGCAAAAGCTGCATCTTCAAGCTCTGAAGGGGCACAGCGGGCAAACCTCCTGCAACTGCTCTGAATTAGACAGCTTCTGAGAAACTTGTATGAATCTTGAAAATCCAATACAGCTCAACAGCCTGTGACTGAACTGCTATAGCAGGCATGTTGAGATGCAGCAAAGAGAGTACATCACAAAGGTTTGACATGTTACCAGGTCCTCAGTACAGTGCTGGGAATGAGACCCTTTTCTGCAACAGAGGAATGGGGTAGATGCACAAACCCTACCGGAAGCAAACTTCAGAACGGCAGACTGCCAGAGACATCTCTGAGCAAAATGAAGAAAAACCTTCACTGCCACCCAACTGACCCAGACTGCCTGCAATTGAACAGAAAATACATAGAATCATTGAATCTTTAAGGTTGGAAAAGACCTCTAAGATCATCAAATCCAACCATCAACTCAACACTGCAATGTCTACTAAACCATGTCCCGAAGTGCCACATCTACACACTTGTTGAACACCTCCAGGGACAGTGACTCCACCACTTCCCTGGGGAGCCTGTTCCAATGCCTGACCCCTCTTTCAGTGAAGAAATTTTTCCTCATATCCAATCTAAACCTCCCCTGGAGCAATTTGAGGCTGTTTCCTCTTGTCCTGTCACTTGTTGCTTGGGAGAAAAGACCAGCACCCACCTCACCACAATCTCCTCTCAGGGAGTTGTAGAGGGCAATAAGGTCTCCCCTGAGCCTCCTCTTCTCCAGACTAAACAAGCCCAGTTCCCTCAGCTGCTCCTCATAAGACCTGTGCTCCAGCCCCTTCCCCACCCCGTTGCCCTTCTCTGGACACGCTCCAGGGCCTTGATGTCTTTCTTGTAGTGAGGGGCCCAACACTGAACATGGCACTCAAGGTGCAGCCTCACCAGGGCTGAGTACAGGGGGACGATCACCTCCCTACTGGCCACACTATTCCTGATACATGCCGCTAATCAAAATGAAAACAAAGAAAATTATGGCTACATAAAAAAAACTCCACACTTTCTGCACATTCTGTTCCTGACTTACCTTCTTTACAATTATGGGACAGATCTAATAACAGCCCCTAGAAATCCAGCTGTCACATTTTGATAGTTCACTGACTGCCCACAGAGATCTAATTACCTCGGCCAGTCCACATGCCTAACACCTCACGTGGGAATGGCCATTCCTCAGCCTCACCCTGCCAGAGGTCTGGAGAGTGGAAGCAAGAGCAACGCTAGGATGATCAGATGATTTTTGGAGCCACCAAGGTCAAAGCATAGGGACAAGAAGAAGGGAAACAGCTGCTCTAGAGCTGAAGACAACAGAATGCTTCAAAACCTAGAAAAATAATTAAACAAACTAATGAGCCATAGTTGGCAAAGGAAACAGAGGTCAAGGAAGATACAATTCCTCAGTGGGGAGAGAGGTGAAGAAGGAGAGAAGCGCTCTCATGTCAGGGCAGAGAGGAACCAAGTTAGCAGCTCCATAGCGGAGATGTAACAAGGAAGGTAGACAGAAAGGGACATATCCAGAGAAGAAGTGATTTATGCCGGAGTTTCAGGGCTGAAATAAGCATCAGAAGCTGAGCAAAGGCGATGGTCTGTGGTGGAGCTGAACATGAGACAGGGGTGGAATGGCAATGCCACAGGGTTTGTTTTTTTCATTGGGTTGGTTTGTTTTAAAAGGAAGTTAATAGAAAAACACCGGCAACTTAAAATGCTCCAAGCATACAGCCTGCCACTCCTCCTTGGTTATGACAAAAATTCCCGCCCCGTAATGAGAAGGGCTTCTAGGGATCAGCAGCCCTCCGACTCTTCGCCCACGGTTGGGGGGTGGAGGGGGTTCCCATATCAGCGGCTCGGCAGCACGGAGCTCCCCGCGCTGGCACTGTCCGCCTGCCCAATTCAGACCTGTAATCTCCCTCGACTTTGATTTAATGCAGCAATTACTGGTAATGTGGTTTGAAGGAGATAAATGCCCAGTACAGGGCTGGCTGGCACTGACGCTCATTCCACTCATGATGCGAGAACAGTTTTAATTAAAATCCCCTTTATGATAAAGGAGCTGCTTGACTGGATGTTTCTGTGCAGCCCTGATACGGAGCCTCCTCCAAAGCGGATTAGAAATCAAAGTTTCCCCCTTCTTGCTACTGGCAACACATAAAAATAGGGAACACAGTCACCATGTCACCCCTCTGCAATTTCCTTAACCCTAGAACTGCTGGGAAAATGCCCGCGCTTGCTTACAAGCAATCACTGTCTCTTGTCACAGTTCTAAATGTTTTCCAAAAGCTAAGCACCAAGGCTGCTTTAATTAGAATAAACACATCCAGAGAGCTTATCCTCCATGATCCAAAATCGGTTTCCCTCCTATCTGGTTTAAAAGGGAATCAGCTTGGCTACTTTTGTGGCAGACCTGTCCCTACGGCCCGCAGTTCTGGAGAGGAGGGAAATCAGACCTGCAGTGCTCTGGCAAGATGGTAGGAAGCCGGGATCTGGCTGGAAAAGAAGAAGCCTCTGCTGGGTGAGGCAGAGCAGCACAGACAGGGAAGAGGGAAGGAGAAGCACTGCAAGATAAAGGCATAAAATTTGGCAGAGTGGTCAAGATCCCAGGCACAGACATGTTCCTGAAATGATCTGTCAGCTCTTGATCGAGTTACAGCAAATGTAGGTGCAATTTTGGGTTGGTTTTCTTCTTTACAGTATAGGAAATACCAGAGATGAATACATTAAGCACAGCTAGTTTCTATTATTGCAAGTGCCAGGAGCAGATTGTCACAGTGAGAAATTGGCCTTGTGCATTACACAGAAAAGGCAGCACTGGGTTTGGAGGCCTGCAGACAGTGCAACGTGAAGATAAAGAGCCTCAAGTCTGAACGCGCATTATTCCTCTCCTTAAGCCACCAAACACACATAAACATAAAAAGGCTGATTTAAGCAGCTGAATTTCTCCGTGACCTTCAGAATATATCTGTGGACCATGGGACTGCCCAAGCCTCCTCCTGGGATCCCAGGGTCTTTGCCTCATCCCTCTAGGAGCGCTCCATATTTCCTGAAATTGTCTTCTCCTCCAAAGCCCTCAATGCCAGTCAGTGGGATTCTGCTCTGAAAAACTTTTGTCTTACAAATTTCTTTCTTATTTTAAAGTGGCTCTTATTTGCCATGATTCCCCACCCTCTTCAGACAGCATAATAACAAACAATAGATGAGGAAAAAAAAAAGAAAACAAAATCCTCAACAGAACCAGGAGGGATTCAGCACCACCACATGACCAGCTGACGCCACGAAAGTCTGAAGCAGCAGACACCGACCACCAAAGGCCAATGTGGCACCACTATAGTGGTAAAACCAGCCTTCAGGAGCACCTTGCTCCTCAACAGGATGAACAAAGGGTAAAAACAGCAGACACGGTAACGTGAAGATTTAATGCGGTTTTGCTTGTCCACAAGGGAAAAAGAAGCAAAACTAAAAAAGGCCTGGTATAATTAACAAGATTAAAGGGGGATTTAGGATCAGGACAGAAAAGCAATGGGCCAGATTGATCCTTACAGGATTAAAGCTGGAATCCTACTAAGAGTCCAGTGGTTGAGAGATCAACGCAATGTAATGGGATTAAATCAACATCAGCTTTTGTTTTTACACAACTGAACCCCCAGCACCCGTGCTTTTACCACTTCAGATAAGCAGGAGAAAAGTTGACTGGTACCTACAGACAAGCGGTGTGTGGGTCAGCCAGGCACTTCCCCCTTCAGCTCTCTCATAGCAGAAAAGCAAGAGGTGCTGCCGCTTTCAGAAACAAAGGACAAAAAAAAAGTGGTTTATAGTAATTGTCCAAACAGCCAAGCAAGCTGAGGATTTACCCAAGTCCGTGTTCCGGCCAGCTCTAAATTAACTGGTATCAAGTGTGATGGGATCACCTCGGGACTGACGGATGGGAAAGCCAGGAGGACAGTCCCAGCTGCATTCAGACATACTGCCGACGGGCAATTGGATTTTGATGTTGTCTCTTGCTGGCGAGGAACAAAGGACGCAGTATACTCTGTGGAACATATCAGCAAACACATTTAAGACAAATTGTCGCATGTTCCCGTTGCACAACAATATCTAAGAATTACAAAAGTGAGAAAAGCCTCTTTCAGCATGTATCATTTGCATTACAGCTGGTGCAACACATGCAGGCCAGCTGCACCTCTATTCCCCTGCCCAAGTTTCCAAAGCTTGCCGATAATTTGAGTTGGTAGCAGGGAGGAGGGAAAGAGAGAAACAGGACAAGGCACTTGGTTCTTTCTAGGTATGTATACTATTTTTAAAGTTTTTATTCTTGTAGGAGCGAAAAACCATGCATGTTTAAATGCGCGGGTACCCATCCCCACCCTGCTCAGCTGAAGGGGGAAGGGGTGCTTATCACACACCTGTTCGCGACAGCCCAACAGCTGCATTGGGGAGCAATGCTTCCCAGCCAAGGGAAAAGCACCAGGGCATCTCGTATTTCAGCACTTCTGAGCCCTAAAGGTGTCCACAAACAGCAGTTACACAAACACTACGTACACTCCAGCAGTTTTTGCTGCAGAAGAAAAATTTCCCCAACACTAGAATTTTAAAATGCAAACACCGTTCATTTCTTACAAGATGCCACCATCAGTACCCTCACCTATGCTGAATGTGCTTCTCCTTTTCAGCTGGTTGGACCAAAAAAGCAATTGGCATTCACTGCTCCTTCTCATTCAAGCAGCAGCCAAAAATCTCAGTCTAATAAATGGGGGTGGGGGGGAAATAGCTGAAACTGCCGCTGGATCCAACAGGCCTGTGAGCAAAGCTGCTCTGCAGTGTTACTGAAACGGTCCTGATGGACCTGCGTACCCCAATTATGCTGCCAAAAAGGCTTTGCCACCTCCCCGAGAGATGCTTCGTTTTTACTCAGAAGGGTTCTCCGTCTAAAAGGTACATCATGGATACAAGCAGACATCACCACAGTGATTGAGGGTGAGATGAAAAAAGGAGGCCGATACAACAGAAATGAAAAGTTAAAAAATAGCAACAGGCAGATCACACTGCACATTTTCTATTTTCCAGCCACGTATACATATTTGAGTTTCAGCATTTTTCTGCCTTTGTTTCACATTAGATGATTTATAAATTATAAAAAAAGTACAGAGGAGCATTCCAGTATCATCCTATGCCAGGTCCTTAAAGCACGATGAATAATAATCCCTATGAATATCTAAAAAAATTGTCATCTGGTCAAAATATTTTCACTTCATCATTGTCTTAATGTCCAAGATTCAGTTAGAGCACTGTGTGGGGGACAGCATGTTTTATTTGAGGCAGGAGAAAAACTAACTGCCTTTGCCCTGGATTCAGCTAGAGACCCGAGAACCATCTGGTAAAAAATCAGCCAGAGCATTGTGCAGGCAGTATATTAGTCATGAGACGTAGGACTCTGAGAACAATGAAACCTAAATTTAAGGGACAGACAAGGGAAACTTAATTACTTGTTGAAGCTTCTTCACAGCTTTGAGGAATCTTTTAACACTTTCAGCAAAAGAATTTAGCACCAGAGGGCCCAAAGCACATCGTTGATTGATTTCATAGTTTCTGCAAGCCTGTTTTTCCACTTGCAGCATGAAACTATCTGCACTGGTCCATCAGCACAGTCTGGCCCTTCGATGCACGGCCACAGGATGCGTCACACCACCCTCGGTACAGAGTACCATCCAGAGCCGCAGTACTGCAGATACAGGTCGCAGATCTCCCTCCAAACTCACAACTCCCTGAAGAAAACCCCACAACCTGACTCGAACTCCTGCTGTACCCAGTAGCCCTCGCTGAAGGGCGAAGGGATCCCTTCCAGCTAGTCGCACAAGCCATCCCATCATACTTTTTGTTAAGCATGCACACGTATGCAGTTGATACTCTAGTGACTGCTTAGAGCTGTGGCAAAAAAAGAGGCAAATTCAGATCCACTCAAAGACCGTTCTTGTATCATAACCTTCGGGGGGTAAGACAAGGGTAAAGTTCCGGCGCTGCTGGAATTAAGATTTGCAAATAAGCACCATGGGAAGTGCAGGAAACACAGATGTTCAGCTTCAAATCACTATTATCTGCACTCTTCCTCAAGTTTTCAGCTGGAAACCAGGAAGGTTAAGGTTTATTCTTTTCTTACTCTCTTACGGTTTATTCTCTTCCTTCCAAGATAAACAGGCTGTTTGGTGAAAAACTAACTTAAAGAGGACCCGGCCCCTGTCAGTCTCCCAAGACTTGGACAGGCTTTCAGCAAACAGAGTCCCCTGTGCTCATCGCTGTTTGGACAGGTGGGAATAGAGCAGACGAGCTGCTGGAGAAATTCACACCAACTCAGCCAGCCTACATCCCTCTCATTCTTTTGTTTAAACTCATCAGGGAAAGAAATTCCTGAATGTGATGGCAATGTGCTGGGCACTGATTTTACCTGGTAATAATCAAATGTAGCCTAGAGAACAGATTATCCTGATCCTGAATCTCCCTTCTCTGAAGCCAGTACCTTAATTTGAAATGCCTTCTCTTTCTGAACTGCACTAGGCTTTCTTGTCTCATGAGTGACCTTGGCATCTTCCAGGATTACAGGCTTGCAGGAACACAACTGGAAAAGATCACCTGGATTATCAACTCTAGTCCTCTAATAACACAGGCAGTCACATTATATAATCTCTTCCATAAACTCTTCTTTCTCCATTTCCCAAATCTCCAAAGCCTGTATAAAACCCTAAACGCAAATAGATGCAAGTTGCTTTGTCACACTAACCCCCAGGGGAGCGCAATGCAGACATCCCCAAACCAGCTATGCACAGAGCAGCTTGGGTGTGGAAGCAGTATAACCATGTTCACGAGGTGCTGCACCAAAGCCAATAAACCTTATCGAGCAGCAGAACTCATTATCTCAGTTGCAGTGCTGGACAAACACAACTATATTACTTCTGCATTCAAGCTGCTACATATGCATGCCACAGTACGGCACTGCAGGGACTTGCAAGCTGGGGAATCAGTTTACAGGCTACTAGTTCGGGGATCTCTGCATGAGCTCCATTTTATGGTTTTCCAGGGCTTTCCTACTCCTGATCGAGAATCTAAAAATCGGTGTTTATATTAACATAAAATGCCTTTTACCATATTCACAGAAATTCACCCACACCTGACCGCTAACATGCATTCAGGAAAACCTTCCTGCCACCCTCACAACCAGAGTCTCCCAGAGGTTACCACATCTTAACTTCTCCTAGTGTTGACCACACCGTGCATGCCTTTTGCACGCAGCAACTGCGCACTCTCCATCCCCTCAGAGCTTCAGTTGACGGCCTGATGGTGTTTATTTGCCATTCCTACCAAACAGGTTCCAGCCAAAGGCCTACAGGCACAGCCAGACTTCCCCAGCAATAGCTGCCCCAGGCTTGGCACCAGAACAGAGCAGGGAGGCTTTTTTTTTTTTCCTTGGACAGCCACTTGCTCTGCTGCTGTCAAACGCATGCTTTGAAAGCCATGCCGTAATGACCATACTTTTCACTGGCAGTAGTTACCTCTCATGAAAAATAAAACAACAAACAAATAAATAATAGAAAGACGTTGTTTGAGGAAGAGCACGTTGCTAAGACCCAAGTTTGGCAGCAGAGTTGGGTTTCCAATCCCTTGGTGGTAAAGCTGATGAGCTCGGAGCCTAGAGGGAAAAATTGTTCCAGTGAATGAAAAAGAGGCTTTTAAGTGACAAAAAGGCAAGTAAAAGGCAGGTCAGGAAGAAAACCAACAAAAAAAAAAATTTCAAAATGAGCTTGGCAAGCTTACTAGCACTATTCTTGCTTGTATGGTAGATAATTAGTAGGTCTAGGTAAGATCTTCACTTTCACAGGGCTCTAGAGAAAGAAAACATTTCTAGCTTCAATAGGCGGCCAGCCCTCTCGCAAACACTCAGCATGTACTCTGTACGTGGCTGAGAGAAATGAGGAAATTATCTATATCCACTATAATCTGAGATCAGAGCAATGAATCCAGTGCTTTCCTACCAGAAGCCTAGCAACAGCATGGACCTCCCCTACCTTGGTCCCTCCTGCCTTTGATAGTTTCAGCTGTCTTTGAGCACAGGAGAAGGATGGTTGATAAATTGCTTGCTGGGGCTGCTGCCCCTTCCTTTCAACCTTTCTTGTAACAACAGACCTCCAACAAGGCAGCGTTCATACATGCAACTCTCAGAACACATCATGCTCTTTACAAAATACTTGGAATGAAATGACTCTAGATTATATCTTATGACTCACAGTACACAAAGATTCATCTGCTCATAAAAGAAAAAAATAAGACTTATCCAGAAAAGGGTTGAACACTTTTCCCACACTCAAAACCACTCTGCTCCTGGCTGTCACCAGCAGAACACCTGCCCCTGTGCTGACAGTATACACCTCTGTCCAAGCAAAGACCCTCTTGCCTTTGTAGCCCCAATTAGCCCAGTCAGAGAACTGGAGACTAACAGCCCTCTTGAGCAATTCAGGAGCCTGGACAGCTGCAGGTAAAGGGGGATAAGTGAGAGAAGAAACAGAGACAGACTTAGATGGCACCCTATGAACAAAATGTATGCAAAACCAGAGCTCCTATATGCACCTCCTATACGCAAGGGAAAGTACCCACCTTGACTTTCAACACTGACCATCAGATGTATGCACTTGAACAGTATGCAACATCAGAATCTATCATACCATCTTTGCTTCAGAAAGACTTTATACAACTGCATCCTACACAATAAAAGTGTTAAGATAAGTAGTATCTCTCAATATTTAATGGCACAGCTAGTCTGCAGGCTTCATTTCCCTTCTCAGTGCCAAGCATTAGGTCACCATGACAGATATTTTAAGTTTCCCACTCTCCCATTCTCCACAGCCCACAATCCCCTGCAGTCTACAAAGCCCTCATTTAAGAGCATCCTGCAACAAGTTTCACCCAAGGGAACACAGTTCAGCAAGCAGGAATGTCAGTCCGAACCGAGGCTACACACCACTTAATTTCAGATACAGAGCATTATAATCAGTGACTACAGATGTGTAGCCTATATTTTTGGGTCCAGTATCCACACCATAGTATGGCAGCAGATGAAGGCACATTCTCCCTTTTATTTTATTATCTGTCAAATGTGAAGGCATTCAATATCACAGAATCTCTTCAAGGAAAATAATTCTGTAACTTGCACCCCTTGGGCGGGGGGGGGTGGTGGCGACATTATGGTTGCTGTGGGAACCTTAATTCTGTATTTCGGGACTTGCATATTTAAAACCTCAAATTTAACATTGCATTAATGTAGTTTCATGCATTGAATTAAGGAATGACTCAGTACAAATCTCCATGCATCTGCTGAAGTCCTGATGTTCCAAGGACAAGAGGCACAGAACAGAAAAACCACAGCACGGGAAACAAGGAGGGAACCAGGGGGAATCTGTGAGCAGGGAGCAAGAAACCGGCACACTCAAGGCACAGCAAACCACACACCAAACCAGATCTGTCACTCAGGGCTCCTTGTTCTCACTGCTAAAGGTTACATAGCCCATTGGGATAAAAAGAGCTTAAAGCAGAAACACAAATAGGCACAGGAAAAAAACGAGGGAAGATTCCCTAAAAGTAATAGGGTAACCTGTACTAAGAACGGAAAGATCATATCCAGATAGCACAAATTCACTAATTTTTTTTTAATTATCATGGCATGATGCCTAGATGACGTCCTTAAAACCCCTTCAGCTATCCAAGCATTTAACATTTATTTTCCCCCTCCTCTGGAGTTTAACTGCAACGCAAGCACAGCAACAGTGCTGCCCAAAGTTTAGGGTGCAGGCAGAAGCAGCAGTCCACAGAAGGGTACTGGTCTTCATCCATTGGAAAGCATCCCAAAACTCAATGCTTTCTTAAGAATCTGGGACAGTGCTTCACCTTTTGGGCCAAAATCGGTCTCTACACAGCCTGACACCTCCACGTTATACTACAGTTCTCATACACCCCTCGGCAGCGGGAGGATGAGAGGCAGCCAGGCAACTCTCCTGGGCTCCCACACTTGCCGGCATCCTCCACGTTTCAGCTGAGTAAGGAACATCTCCATTGTTTACTGCTTATCTAAAATCATTAGCAGCATGGTTGAATTACTTCTCTTACCCCACCCACCAAGCACAACCTCAGCTGAGCCACGGGGCCTGCCCAACCTTTCTGGCTAAAAGCTTGCATCCCAATTTGTGGTCCCGCACGCCGGGCTGCAGTGGGGGAAGAGCAGAGAAGGTGGACGTGCCTGCCAGCAGGGCCTGCTAGACGAAATCAGGCAAGTGTGCATACCCCAGCGCAGAATCAAGTTACCCTGCAACAAAGATAGTGTGTGTATGTGCAAAGGAGGGAAGTCAAATCCTTCTGCCCGGGTTCCAAAGCTTGCTTTGTTGCTAAAATAAACCAGTGTTTGTTCCTGGGAGTGATGGGGAGCCAGACTCTAAAAGTAGTGGCAGTGAGAGCCCCCATCTTCAGAGTTAGGAACACAGGAAAAAAATAAATAAATAAAAAATATTAAAAAAAAAACCCACACCCAAAAAACCCCACCAACTTGGGAACTGCTTACTCTTCACCTCACGTATCTAGGTAAGGAACCCAAGGGCAAACTGCTGATCTCAAGGGTGCCTAGGAGCAGACAAAACTACACTGATGACTAACTGAGCAGCCTAACAGCTGACTGCTGAAGAGGAAATTCCAGTCCTTGCTCAAAGGCTGAAAATACATACACTTTTATATATGCTTTTACTTTGCTTGCTGGATCTATGTAACACTTTACACATGTTTTTTCCTGACATTATTTTCCATACTCCACCAGAAACTTGAGTAACTGTGCCACTTCTGGAAAAACAACCTTGCATCCAACTTTTGTCGAAACAGCTTCACCCCCACCCCCAAACTGCAGAACTATTTGTTCCCTCCTTGCTCCTCTCCTAACCTTCAGTGACTAGAGATCCCTTCCAGCAGCCCTCCTCCACTACCTGGGATGTCTCTCAGTAACACCAAAATCCCACAAAGCCCAGGCACATGGGAATGGTCTTATGCATTTTATATATATATATATATATACACACACACAGAGGTCTCACAGATGGTAGACAGTGCGCAGCATTATACCAAAAACTTTGTCTCCAAGGCACCTGCCCAAAACTGCTCTCTCCAGAGGAACTTAGAACCGCAGGAAAAGCCTGCTCAATACCCAGTTAACAGTACCTGCTCTAAATATTATTTTTCACAGGGGAAAACTAAAGCCCACTGTGTGTAGAGGCTACAGAGAGCTAAGCCCAACGGTGAAGGCCGCTCACGCTAGTGCAGAGTCCTTCAGCTTTCCATTCCTTATATGTGCAAAGTGTGCAAGCCCTCACACACGCTTCTCTACTCACCCAGAGGTACATCATGTTAGCCTGGGTCCTTCAAACCCAGCAGTGAGATGATCCGGCAACACAAGAGGCACTTCAGTAAGATTGTCGAGACCGAGGTTGGTTGAGGGTTGTGTGTTTTTTTTTTTAAAGCAAAAAAAAAAAATCCAAACGTCTCAGTTTGAGGCTTAGAAAGCGTCTCGCCTCCTCCACCCCCCTCCTCCAGCTCTGGCTGCTCTGCGCTCTTCTCTCGCACTTAATCTCTCCCTGGGAGTTCCCAGCCCCGTGTGTCTGTACTGGCGTGCACAGCACACACTCTGCATTCGCCTCCAGGGAATTTCTCCCTGTCATTCTGCTTCTAAAAACACAATCTCGGCCTCACAGGATTCTTGCAAGAGGCAGGGATGGGTGGGGTTAGTAATAAATGCAGCCGGGCTCCCGGCACTGGAGCATGCTTTTACTTCAGAAGAGGGATCTTTAGACATGAATGAGGCAAAGCGTTGTTCTCCAAGGTCACTGGGGGTGAAGACCCATTCCCCCCCATCCCGCTAATTGCTTCTCCAGGAATTATTTGCAGATGCAGGAGCTGTTCACGGTGCCATAGGCAGGTTCTGCACGTCTTCATCTACCCCATTTGTCAACACCCAAAATTCAGTTACAATTCAGTAGCTGTATTTAATCATTAACCACTGACAGGCACCAAGGAACCCAGCTACGGGAATCCTGAAGCTAAGGAGGAAATCTGTGGTGTGCCAGGCACCCCGGAGCTCCCGCTGGAGAAACAACCACCATCAGCATTAAACTGGGGAAGAGAAGCGACTCACAGATAAAGGGGTTAATCTGCTTTCGCAGGTGGCTCTGCGTGAGTATTTTACAGACTTGCATATTGCTAAAGGGAAAGCAGCAGCTGGCTCTGCTGCTCCTCTGAGTGTATCGGGTTCCCACTTGCCAGAGGCAGCTTCCCCCCAAGTCTGACTGGGGCAAGCACCCTCTCACAGCCCCACGCTCCCAGCCGGCTCTCCGATTTCAGGTTTGCGAAGCTCTGCCGGTGGGGCGGCAGCCCCAGCCAAGGCATGCTGAGCAAAAGACACTCTCGCCCTAGCTACCTCGACAAGCTCCAGCAAGCCCTTCCCCGCACGAGCGAATCCTCGTCCCATCCCCCATGCCCGATGCCACAGGACAAGTGTCACCTCTCATCTCATTAATCAGTTAAACTGCTCTTCCAAACTAGGAAAACGGGTTTCTCGCCCCCTTCCCTTCCCATCGCAAAATGAAGAATCGACTTCCCTCACCGGGCTCTAAATGCTAAGTTAAAATTGGTCTCTTCTCAAACAGGGAGAAAAAAAATTTAAAAAAATAATCATGTTTTCATTGAGGCACTGGTCTCCTTGGAAATGAGTTTTGAAGAAATATTTTTATCTCAGCTAAAGATATAGAAACGGTGCTCTTCCACGTATCACCTCTACTCCCTTCACTTATAGATTCCAGTGGGCTGGGAGCAAAGCAAGCAGCCATGGGGCCTGCTCTGCTCCACCGACAAGTCGAGCCCCATCTGTGTGGGGCAACAAACTGATGTGCCTCCCGTCGCAGCGAGCGCAGACATCCCAGGCACGCTCCATGCTCCCCTCACCCTCAGCAAGCCGCAAACACACCCTGGGCCGGGCTTGTCCCAGGCACAAACACATGGGATGCTCTAAGGAAACGCATGACTGTCATCGTGGTCCCACACATAAACCTGGAGAAAAGGCTTACCACCATGTCCAGGGTATAGCAGCCATGGGTTTGTTAGAGACAGGCAGGAAGCTGCTCAGGTTTCCAGCCAGGAAAACGCAAGCCCTGCTGGCTCAGGGGAAGGAGCAGGAGCCCCAATTCAGGAAGTTCGGATGCCACAGGGTTATTCAACTGCAGCATCTCTCGGGACTCCCATCTGCTCTCACCTTTCGGTCAGGTTGAGAGGTGAAAAGCAATGTTCCTGAAAAATCACTTACTGTACCAAAGCCTATGCACCACAACCTCAAAAGAGCAAAGCATGTGGTCCATAAACCTGTTCTCAAATGCTCAGAGAGGAGCGAAACATTGGCAATGCTGACACTTGCATCACGGTTAGACACTTCAGTTAACATTTCAGCAGCAGGGTCACACCAGTGGTAGCTACCAGTTCAGCCAGCCTGCAGATCCAGGCAGGCACTTCTGGACCAAATAACCTTGATGGCATTTTCAAGGTTTTCTTCTGATCCAGAATCCTGATCAAAAGTGATCTTACTATCATTTTAATGAAAGCTGAGATCCCTTGTATGCAGAGAAAAAAAATGGAAAGACATGTGGGCGTAAACAAACCCAAATAAATCCTACTTCATGTGTATTTCCATAAAAGACTTGAAAAAGATGAGTACTTAAAACTAAGCTGAAGAGTGACCAACAAGCTCCAAATGGGAGGGAGTGAATCTCCCTCTTCCTCCCTAGGCGCTCTCATCCTTTAGGCTACTCTTCCATGGAAGAAAAAAGAAAAACTTTCAGAATAAGGCTGGTCTTTAATTTCAACAACTGAGTCTCGTTACAAATCATCCCAGCAACTCCACAGCTGGACAGGTCACATTCAATCTGCAAAGCAAAACAAGACCTATGAACCCTCCTCAAATCATCCAAATACTGGCTTGAAATCCATCTGCCACTGTTGCTACTAGGCTACCACCTCTCCCTGGAAGGTATATGGGAAGATGACTGAGAGCAGCAGACTTCTGGTGATGACATACCCTCCTCCTGGAGCACTTTTTGATTAACTGCAAGAGCACGTTTCTCAACACTCAATATTCTCAAGCAGCAAGAGGAGTACCTGACCAGTCAGGAAATGATGCTGCAGGATACCTCTAGAGGCACCACCGCTCTGACACAGCAGAGCTGCTGCTGCCCAGAGGTTCAAACCAACACTAAGATGGTGAAGCATACACCCAAGACTCTCCACACTTGCAGACAGTACTGGTGGCAGTGCAGTAACCATGTTAGCCTCAGGTTATAAGCACGAGAGTTACTTGGCTGATGTAATTATGTGGGGAGAAAAAGAACCAGATGAGCTATTAGGCCTTCTTTAAGCTTTTGTTCAGTTTATTCAGATTTTCAACTATGTTAGCTGATATGTAAAAGATATCAATGGAAGACATTATTTTTTTTCTGGAAAATTTATCCCAGAAAACACAAAGTATTCTGTAAGTAGCAAGAGGACAACAGGAAGTTAATGAGTCTAATTCCAGAAAAACAAAGACAGACATGACTAAGACAGGCTTCCGAAACAGGTAGCTAGGATCCCCTGCAAATGCTTTGTCTTAATCCTACCAGCAGTGCTTTACAGGATGTATGTCAGGGAACTTGAAAAGCTGCTATGTGTGGAAATACACATGATCTCTTAGGGATCTTTCCTGTTTAATTCAAAAAGGATTAAAAGCAGAAATAAATATATATGTATATATATATACCAGGCTAAGAGAAAAACGTTCAGAGAGCTGTAGCTTATTGAAACATTAGCCCCTCTTCTCTGATGGGCGGCTGTTGTATAAACCAAAGTGAAAGGGGAAGAAAGCAGACTGCAAAGATATTAGTGCTTGTTAGAGAGGTAAGGAAGGTGCTAGCAAATAACAAAAGGGGAGAGAGAAACAAAAGGGAGCAAGTAAGCACTTATTTAATATTATATTGAAGTATGTGGCAAAATCAGAGGCCCTGGTAAAACAGAAAAAAAAATCTGCCATCTTCTGTACCTGTATCAAAGGCCTGAATTTATAAGAAGAATTGTAGCTGCCCAGTTACCTGCATAAATTCAACACAAAAATACTGCTGGTATAGAAGTTTCAAATAAGCCAAAGGCTTACAAAATAATTTACAAAAATTTCTAACCTATTTAGGAAAGGTCTGAGTGGGCAAACAGGGAGTAGGTATGGCACAGTTTCAAACTGACGTTATCTGTTTCTAGCTGATTGTGTCTCAGAGGCATATGATTTCAAATGCTCGTGGATTAACATTCTAGCAGATAAAGCTCAAGACAGGGTACGAGCTGGTGTGCCTGCTACACACTGCTGAAATCACATTAGATAGCACGTAGGATGAGTGGCGAGCTAAGCACCTCTTCATAACAGAGGAAAAAAAACCCATCTGATCGCCAGGAATTTCAAATGGAGCGACACTTGCAGGAGGCATCAGGGGGCTAATGCCAAAGAACACCCTTGAAATTTCTAAATTACAGAAAACAATTTCTTAGTTCAAGAAGTGTTCCATTGAAAACAGGCAATTCCATATTAGATTCCATCTTGAGAGAAAAGAGCAATCAATCGCAAAAACAGAAATTGGCAGTAGCTTAGGTAAAAATGATTGTGACAATCACATTTGGATATATGGAAGGAGAATAGAGACAAAACTCAGCACTTGAGTGGGACCAGAGGTACATCGGCATATTTTTCCTGGACAGACAGATAGCTTATTTGGCTTCCCTGTCACATCCCCACACTTCAACACTTGTATACGTTTTAGCAAGTGAAGAAAAACAAAAGCNGGGGGGGGGGAGAACATTACAAGGGAATCCTAAAGACAGGAGGTGAAATCCACAGTTAGAGCTGGAAGACAATAATGACTTTCTCAAAACCTTTCAAGAATAGCAACCCCAGCAATCGACTTGACCTGCTACTGTGGGGTAAAGGTAGAAACATTCCCCAATACTGAAGAAAGAGCCAAAGCATTCATTACACTTTTCTGTTCTATATTTGGAGAAAAGTCAGCTGTTGCAGTCTGTGATAACAAAATGCTTTCCATTCCAGCAGTAACTAGGGAAGATGTTCCAACAGCTACCCAACAAACAGCACTGTCGTCCTCTTTATCTAGCCTGAGCTTACAAACAGAAGGGATGTAACCAGATAACAAGTGGGTTTTAACCAAACTACAGCTGTGAACATATTCAGGTGTGGACACTCGAAGGCCTACAGTCTGCATCAAACTGCATGATCTGCATTTGCAGCTGTAATAAGCCCTGACTACAGTACTAACATTAAACCTGCCGTAAGGCCAAAAGTACAACTGCGATGCAATGACATCCCCAAATGCAGGCATTTGTTGGAGCCCATATTATTAAAGCCCTGCTGCTGTTAGCTAAGCTTGGCCAAAAAACTACACCTCTGTCAACACCAAAAGACTTCATCAGGAAAGCAGTGCTACCAGTGAAAGCACCAATACCAATTTTCGCAGCATCTGAATTTTCCTAGAAGCATCCAGGTTGGAATTCTTCTACTAATGAGAGCTAAAATAACATCCCAATGCTGAGCAAAGCAAAAAATGAAATGGGGTTTGATAATGGGAGGTTTGCAGAACACAGATACAGTAGAAGGGCTCAGGTACGGGAACGCAAATTAAATTGTGCGCCTGAACACATCTGGGAGAGTGTTCAGATAGATGACTGAAAAATAGTGATCACAAAAATATCTATTCCCAATATTTAATAAGGCTTCCTGGCAACCTCTCCTGTAAAACAAAACCATAAAATAGTTTTTAAAAACAGCCTGAACTGTAAAATAAGATTAAATTCTTTTACTGTTAGTAAGTCCTATTAAATCTATGTGGTCCTCTTCACTGGGCAGTTTTCCTTGGCTGAAAAGTGGTAAGGGAGGTTCTCTGAGGTTGGGGCAGGCTGAAGAGGGAAATTTCATTTCAAACCAAAGGAAAACAGTTGCTCTAACAGCCAACAGCCAAATCGAGCTTTCACATTTCATGCAGAAGCTGGATTCTGACTGAGGATGAAGATTCAATCATTGTGCCACCACAATAAACACTTGAAGAACCACCTACAAAAGGTCTGCCTGGAGATGGGAAAGGAGATGTGCTCTGCAGCGCTCAGAGGAAAGTTTCTCCAACTCAGTGGTTGCTATCTGACTCTGGCAGAACATCCCAGTCAGAGAACAGGGGAATCAGACTCTTGCTGGTTGTAGGGTTTGGGTATGCCTTGTGTCTTGTTTTTTTTATTTGGTTTGGTTGGTTGGGTTTTGTTTTGGGCTTTTTTTTTTTTTTGGGGGGGGGGGTGTTGTTGTTGTTGTTTGTTTGTTAAGAAGATTAGAGATGAGGCTGGGAGCTATCTGGGGAGAGGCAAAGGCGGCAGCCCTGAGCACACATGCAGTTCCTATGGAGATAAGAGGATCATCTTTGAGGTTGGCTTACTCCTTTGGGTGCCGTGGGAGACTACCCTGGTGGTGGAGTACTGCTCATTTGCAAAGACTCCCTCCACTCAGGATCCTGGCATTATCTCTGATTATCAGAATTTCTGAACCACAAGGTAGATTTCCTCTCAACATCCAAAAGGACTCCAGGAAGCCTCTTTCTGCATTATCCTGTTTGTGAAAGGAAGCAAGAATACAAAGTACGTACAATAAATCACCCAGAAAAATACCACAATCTCTTTTAGATGTTTTGCTAAGCAAATAAGCCAAACACTGGCATATTACAACGAAAAAAAAGCCATTTTGTTATAGAGCAACCCATTTCATTACTGGAAAACTGGATTCCCTATATTCTCTCCTGCAGGTATGGTTCAGCTGCACAGCAAGAGGCTTCTGAAAAGAGATTACTTATTTAAAAGCAAACTATCAAGGGCTAGTTTATCTTCCACAAAAAGCAGAAAGCCTGAAACAATAAAACACCTTGACATGCAAACAAACCCAACAATTTTCAGGGACTATCCTGCTACTGACTTCACATAGTAATTAAATTTAAGTCCTTAAATAAACTTCAGAAGGTCTCAATTCACAGGCTAATCATTCAAGTACAAAGTGGGGGAGGTGGGGGGGAAGGAAATGGCTACGAAGAAAAGCTTTTTAGACTTTGTTTGGGATTTTCCTCTCCCCACAAGTACATGCAAGAGCAGTATCCTGGAAAGCTCAGTCACTAGAAAAGGTACTTTGCTGAAAATGTGTTCCCAGACAAAAATACACTTTTAAATTAAAACCAAGAACACTCACATCAACAAAACTAAATTGCGAAGCCAGAGAATTCAAAGTTAAACATTCAAGGGCATGCAAACATTTAGATGCTCCTACCTCAACAGCTCATCTCTTTATAGTCCACAATGGAACCTGTACCAAAGGATGAACTGATAGCATCCAAGTGTTACCCTATTCAAGGTGTGAAACTTCAGGTGGCAAGAGAGGAACTGCTCAAAATACTTCATCAATGGAGCTACAGCATCATTAAACCATTTTTTGTCTCCATGCTTACCACGTCAAGTGGCTGTACCGCATCAGCAATTCATCAGCACGGCAACAACCCAGCAAATTAAGTAAGGATATGAAGATGAGAGTATTGCAGCAGTGGGGAGAGGAGAAGACAAGAAGACAGGGTGTGGCCTAGCTCTCTGCCCTGAGCCACACAGTGGTTTATTAATATGCTGAGACTTTGGCTTAGGCCTGCTGCTGATAAAAAGAGGAATACAGACAGGAAACAGTACCAGCCTGCAGAAAGGGGCTCCTTCTGGCTTGTTTGTGCAAAGGAAGGTTAACAATGTTAGCAAGTTATTCAGGAAGTAATGGATACCTTCTTGCCCTGAGCAAATTCCTTTTCAATAACAGTAGTAATTTCCTAGGCAATACAACTGTATCAAGGCATAATGGCTACTATATTTATCTACATAGGCCCTGTACTGCTGGGATCTAATTTACTAGAGTGCAGAAAACAGTTTACAAATCCTGGCATAGTAAATTTGCTAGAGATAGGAATAAAATTCTATCTTGAATCATTCGGTTTGAAGACTGGGTTTTAACATCCCTTTTAAGAGTATAAAATGCATTCTCTCCAACTTAGAAAGACTAAGACTAATAAACTCTAGAAGTAGACTGCAAATACACCTATGAGAGGGAAGAAATCAGCTTAACAAATAACACATTCTGCACATCTTTTTATCCTTATTGTCAGAGCTGCTTTATTTCTTTTTATTCACACAACATTCTTTAATTTGACCCTCTGAGAAGAAAAATAATCCACAGCATTACCTAGAAGCCTTATGTGCCTAATGAAGACAAAACATCTTAAGTCTGTGATTTTTTTTTTTGTTAGCTGAATGCCTGAAATACGGCCTCGGTATGAGAAATGGCACAAGTATATAATCAGCCAAGAAGAAAGAAATTACTTCAGCTAATGAAAAGGTAACACCAAAAGACATCTCCTAAGAAACAACAAAACTAAATTGCTAAAAGACTTCAGTGGAACACACATCAACCTGTGATAAGTAAGGGTGGGTGGAAAGAGACCAAACACACGTGTGAGGAGACTGCAGATACTTGCATTACATAATGGCACTAAGAAAATCCAGGCGACCTCACCATTAACAGAACTAAAAGCAAAATATTTCAACAGAGGTATTGGCAGTTGTCAAACCACATAAAGGAACAGCAGGTTGTTCAAATGTAAAAGGCATTAATAAAGCATAAGACAAGAGGCATAAATAGATACAAAATGTAGAGGAAGATTTCTAGAGGATAGAAATGCTACTGGAAAAACTTAGTTATAAAATACAATATCCCCAACTTCAATTCACAATGATCAGCAAAGGTCAGCTGTCAGAAAAGCAATTCTTCTTCTGATCTCATTCTGAGCAAAATGGTCCTTAACCATACCTGCGCCATAACCATCTAACTGGATTATTCTTGTGGTCTCAGCAAACAGCTCCCTCCATCTGACTGGTTCCCCAGGGAATTACGAGCACAAGACCATTTAGAAAAGTGTGCATATGTAAAGACTAACCGCACAACTTGTTTCCTGCTTTATAAGCAAAAGGGAGGCCATTCTTCAAAGTTCTTTTAGTGTCTATTTTTAATACTGGATCACCAGGAAGGCATGTGGGTAGATACCTACCTATATCTTTTAATAGGGCCATTTCAGTAGGGATTTTGCCACTCTCCGGATCTTACATGCACCGAGTACTGGAAACATCCAAAGTTTGTTACATGGGATGTTCCAACAAATTCAGATTTATTTCTTGGCACTTTTGTCAACTGACATACTTGATTCAGGAGGATTTTGCCTCTCATAGGAGCAGAACAGCTAAGGATCTGGTCTTCAGCATCACTGCAGTCTGTGGAGTACAAATATACCGTGACCTTCAGCTGAACTTGTATTAGGCTGTTACGCCTTCCCTTCTTCCCCCCACACCCTGCCATGACAAAAAAAAAAAAA
>VWZZ01004287.1:290408-333957 GCA_013399095.1 Psophia crepitans | reverse complement strand
CGGCCCCGGCCCCGGCCAGGCGGGCAGCCCCACTTCCCCCCGGCACCCTCCTCCTCCTCCCCGAGGTCTCTCGGGTGCGCGAGGGCCAAACCCGAATCTAGAACTTTCGCAAAGCGGCTAGAATCCTTCAGGGAAAAAAAAAAAATATACTAAATGTACACAAGATATTTACATTTTCTTCTGGTGTTTTGGGTTGGTTTGTTTTTTTTGCTTGGGTTAGGTTGGTTTTGCTGTTTTTTTTCCAGTTAAAAATCCTCACCCGTGCAATGACTGCGGCTGTGCAAGCTGAGGACCCCAAGCCCTCCCCCTCACCTGAGGGCTTTAAAACCATCTCAGTTTCATGTTCACTGTGCAAAGAACTTTTCTCCCCACAAAGCTCACCTAAAGAGGGAGGCTCATTGCTACAGGATGTTCCAGATGCCAAAGATTTAGATGGGCTCAAAAACCATTTAAGACAAATTCGATAAACAAAAATCTATCACAGGTGATTTAAAAAATTAATAATCTATGGCCAGGAAATCACAAAACCACAGGACTCAAGTGTATGGAGCAGGGGAAATATCACCAAATCTTGGTGCTGCTCTCTCTACCTTAAGTACTTGCTATTAGACACTGTCAAAGCCAGAACACTGGAAGGCAGAGACCTTCGGTCAGACCCAGAACAGCCACTTTTATGTCCTCAATAGGATGAAACATCCATCAACAGGCTGTTTTCTCTGCACGGTTTGGTTTTGGTCCTCCAGTGGATCACTTTACGGGCTGCTGCTAACACACGTGCCACACGCTCTAGCACTCCTCTAATCATTCAGAAGGGGAAATCTAAACAAGATGCTGTCCCTCATGCCAAAATACCTGAGGGGCCTGGGAGTCTCCAAGACTCTTGCAGACCTTGTGTAACGCTTCAACGGTCAGAAAGTACATTGCAGGAGAAAAAGTGGCCTCCTGGTCCTCTCCCAAGAAGGATGACTCATATCTCCTCTCTTTAACCCCAGAGATGAGAAATTGCTTGAATCAAACATGAAAGGAATTTGTATTACATCATCCAGCCCATTTCCTGCCAACGCCTTACAACCCTGGAGCTTTGGCCGGACTATTCATCAAGCAAGGTAATCGTTACTTCCCTTGAGAAGCTCTTTATAGGGCCGAAGGAGCTTATTGTCAGGAAGTCTTCCCACATATCTCAACTAGATGCTCTCCTCCTTAACTACGTCTCATCCAACTTTTCTCCATGTGATTTTGTTTCTCTCTTGTTACTGAGAACAGCCTGGCACACATCGGTATGGAGCTCGCCATAGGCGTTTATGAAAGGTATTCAAGGTTCTGTGAGGAGAGGTTTACCTGCCTTGTATTCAGAAAGGCTAGAAAGGCAGCAGACATGAGGGAAAAGGGACATAAATATACAGCCAGAACGATGTGTTTACAAGACTCGTGTCAACTGCACCACACTGTGCTTCCTGTACTATTTATGGGTTTTGACAGTAGGAAAGAAGCTAAACATAAGGAGCGATTTGGGGGAAAACGTGGCCAGTATTAGCACAGCGACTTAGTTAAGAACGAAAATTCAGAAAGCAAGTTTATAATAGGACCAGTATTTAGTGGTGTATGCCTCACAGTTTTTTCTAATCCCAGTTCCTGAATTTTTCCTGCAGTTTCTTAGGGATGTAGTTTGGGCTTGAGAAAAGAAGGAAACACTTCCTTGCACTTCTAGTGCCTCACCAAGACAGATCTGGGTTCAGAGAAGTATTACTAGATCAGTCTCAGTGGATCTTATCTTTCCTTTTCCAACTCAACCCTCATTGTCTGAACTTCAGTTTGTAACCAAGTCTTCCCTCAGTTTCTAGCTAAACACTCTGCTCCCCATCTTCCTTCTCAGATTCCATGTTTTACATTGCTTGTAACTTAACTCTCTCAACTATATCAACCCTTTTTTACTCCTGAATGTGCCGAGTTATACGGTGTTGGATGCAACCTGGTAAAGGATTTCTCAAACTCCTTCCCTTCCTGCAGTGTTGAATGCCTTTCCATAACACATCCCAACTGTCCCACATCCTTCACAGCTTAGGTGCTAAACAGTCCCCCCCAGCAGTTATCCCACTACACACCCCTGAACTCTTCTGCGTGCAAGGGCCTCACAGATGCTTCCCATCTCCTGAGTATGATGGACATTTTTGCCTAGACTGCATTCTCAAAGCGAAGCTCGTTATTTTCGAGGGGACACTGCCATTAGGCCAGTAACAGAGCATCCTTTTGGTCCTGTCTAGTACAGAGTGGAAACATCACTGCTTGCCCAAGAGAGGATGTGGAAGCTAGGAAGCAGTAGATTTGGCAGTCTTAACCCTAATTCCCCTCATTTTGCACATAAGGAAGATGTTTAGAACAGCCACCCCTCATCAGCGTGGTCCCATCTCAAATTTTGGGTTGTTTGCTTTCAGGCAAAGAGACACTCCTCAGAAGCACCAGGACCACCCAACCTGATCTTCTCCAGTCACCATCCCTGGGGGTGTTTAAGGAAAGGTTAGATGTGGTACTTAGGGACGTGGTTTAGTGGGTAATAGGTGGTGGGAGGATGGTTGGACTAGATGGTCCTTGAGGTCTCTTCCAACCTTAATGATTCTATTCTATTCTATTTTATATAGAGGACTTCAGACACCTCCTGGACTTTGTCCTAGCTATTCACTCAAGGAGTGAGGTGTTAAAACTTTAAGGCCTTTCTCCCTTGCTCCATCCCTCAGTTTAAGCATTTGCATTTAATACACTCTGTTCAAACCAAAAGTATAAGCAACAAACCAAAACCTCACAAATATCCCTCCTTTCTAGCTCCTAAATAACTTAACACTTCCACTGCCACCATCTTACTGGTTACCGAGCCAGCTAGCATACACACACACCAGAGGGTTTACTTTCATAGTTAGTTATAAGTAGGAAAACAAAATTAAAAACTAAAACCCTTTTCAGGAACACTACTTACAGATTTAAACTCTTCAGGCAGGGAGTCTGTGTTCCAGGAGTGACAAAGTAAGTCACTGGAGAGACTGTGGCTGGTGCTATCATGGTACAAATAAAAACAAACAAGTGGACAAATCGTTTTCCTCCAGGTCACTTTTTATTTGTTTTATGACAAGAACATCTCAGTCTGTTAATGCTAAACCAAGATATTTTTGTGGGCATTCTAATCCATACTGAACCACTCAGCTGCTAATCACGTTATGGCAGTATCCTCAAATCCAGGCTTCATCCACATGACGGAGAAGAGGAAGACAGATGAAGGAGACTCAGACTACACAGATGAGAGGACAGAGGTTTCCACCTCTGAACTCTGCTGAGATAGGTCCCTGTTGCTCGCTGCAGAGAGACCACCAACAGGCGTAGCCGCCAATGGGAGCAGCAGTGCCTCTGTGCAGCCAGCTCCAACAGGAAGTCCGCTGACCTGCTGTCCTGCCTCCCCATAGGAGCTCACACACACCCTGCACATCTCAGGATGAAGGGCTTCCTTGCCGAACTCCCCACATCAGGACACACACAGAAAGAAAACAAACAGGGTAAAAAAAACCCAACAGGGCAGGCTTCCTGTTCTCACAGACTGACACTGCCGCCGGTCACCCAGACCAGCTCCCAGCCGCGGGGAAGGGAGCGCACACAGCACGCTGCTGCCTACCATGCCCCAACACATACTCCAAAGCAGCAAGGGAGTAAAGACCCAGGGGAACAGGCTGACAATTGGAAAGGGTTTAACAGCATTTCACCTTAAGCTTGAACTCAAACAGAGGGGATAGTGATAAAGCTGTTCCTAGCAGTTGCCATGGGCACCCACACTACCTTGGGCTGCAGTCTCATCTACATACAGGAGAACAACAGGTCAGGCCTGGTGAGTGCTCAGATGGAAAAACATCCACCGAAATTAAGCTGTTCAAGGAATTGTCACTTATGATAGGTAACTATGTTTCCACCACATTAGTACCGAGCCAATGGCCCAGTTTGATTTAAGAATTGTACTCACATAGGTACAAGCTTTTAAAAGAGGCTTCAAACCAACATCCTAACCCATTGTGATAGCTGAGGATCACTTTCCATAACAGAAGAGGTGTAATAGCTCTAACATCCTGACCCAGTTCTGGTGTGTGCAATTACCTCCTGCTTCCATAAACTCTCTTCTCCTCTCTTCCCTTCAGTGGCAGCTAAACAAGGTGTTCTTGCTCATTTTGCTTCCTGTCGGGGAACAAAATTATTTTGTGCAGCTGCCAAATTCTGCCACACATGTGCCAGTAATCAGCACTCAAACAAATTTCAGATATCATGTCAAATACTTTTCAACATGCTATGACATAGACCTTGGCTATATATAAAACAAGCTGCCACAGTTAGCATGGAATAGCTTTCTGGAAGCAGAGTATTTATTCCTGATGAGTTTCTCTATACGTAAAAGTTACATCTGTATAGCTGTACCAGTCATTTTCCATGTTGAGATCAACTCAGACTACCTCAGAGCTGTTTGTCACAGCTTGGGAAATGAAGCAAGGAAGTCTTGGTTCACTGCATTTTAGGCAGATGCTCATGTTACAAAAAAAAAAAAAAAGAAACACCGTTTTGTTGGCAGGCCCAACAGAGGGATAAAGAACTGAGTAGTCCCCAGAGAATAAGCTCTCTTCACCACAAGACTTGGTTCTCATCTTGGTTAACAATGTTACCCTAACACTTCCTGTATGTTCCCTTTACCGAGAGCTTCGTTCCTGCCATCAGCCTAGCTCTAGGGAAAAGGAGGGGCATCCTGCCATTCCTGTGTCTGCATTAGACATCCACAGAGCAAACCTTGAATACTTGAGAACAGTCCCAGACAGCTCTCCAGCTCCTTACTCGGCAGTAAGGTAGCCCCAGTAGTGCAACGCTTCAGCAACAAAGCCTTCTATTTTTAGGCAAACTGACAGAGTAACAATTTGGTAGGTGTGCTCCCTGAGCCCTGTCACCACAAAAAGTCCAGTAAAACAGCACTCTGGCAGGGCAAGTGAGGAACAGGGGGGCTGTGCAACAACCCAAAGCTCTGGGTTATCATAAAGCAATCACACAACGCCAGAATTAAGAACGTAGCCTTGATGCGAACCCCTCTCATTTGCCTCAGTGCTACTGCCCATGCATGATTATGACAGAATGCTTAAATACTTGGGAAAGGATACAAAACAAACTTAATACTGCAGACCTAAGCATTTCCAAATGGCCAAAGTTAAGACTCAAATCAACTTCCACTGGCGGGAAGAAAAATTACAATAATCTGGAACATCTGGGTGTGATTTAACCACTAGAGGGTGTAAAAACAGCGTAGTGAAAGGTTTGCAGCCAGCAATTAATGGCATTTAGAGCTTGAAAGAGCGAAAAGGATATACAAACAAAGGAGCAGCATGCTATGTAAGGTGAAAGAAATAGCAAATATTATCCACAGAACTTCAAGCAGGACTACTGTGGTCACACAACCAGATGCCCTGAAAATAAAGCTCTGCTTTGCTACTACTTCTGCTAGGGAAAATATTGTGGTAAAAAGCACAGTCCAAGTATTTACAATAAAGAACTGCAATGGGAAAGAGCAAGATACAGAGACTTACACTCACCAGCTCAGATCCAGTTCCTTAGCTGAGGAAATCTGACAGAATTGCTCCTGAATCTCATCATTACTTTCTTACAGGGTCAAGATTGCTACACATATTCCCACACCACTTCCTTCCTCCTTCCCCAGTGCAGAAAGGCAGGTGGTGGATCAGCCATTGCTTTCTCTCCCACACCAGCCCCGGTCTGTGGCAACAGAAGACTTCTTTTTCTGCTATCATGTTAGAGGCTCCTAATCAGATTAGCTAAGAGCCTTGAAACCTCATTAGTGAAAACCAGACCTGAATTTAAGCTGCTTCAGGGCCAAAAGCAAGACAGAAGGACAAACACTTCCCAAATCAAGACACTACCGAGAGCAGGAAAAAAGAAAAGCCAGCAAAAAAGATTTTTCCATCGCCAGTTAAACTGAAGGTGTTTGTCCACTAAGAAATTTCCATAAAGCTATTTGCCATCTGAAATACATATGCACACTGGTTAATACACATTACCTCCTGTGCTCACCCACACAGAGCCTTCCAGGGTTGCCCAGAATTACCTGTAATTCTAATTCTCATTTCATACCTTGGCTGCTGTACAGCTTCCCGTGCCCATCTCTGCTGATCTGGTGACCTGCCAGCAACAGCAGTTCTGGACTTTCAAATCAAAAGAATTATTAAGGGATGAGAAAGAGGAAACCTGTGAAGTGGGACATACTGGTAGTCACCAAAATGACACATCTGAAGACAACCGAAACCAGCCTCAAATGGGTAGGTACAGTGAAGCACAAAATAGGTGCAGGTACCACCAGAATGGAAAAACCAAAAGCGGCATTAAGGATCTGGGACTGGCTCTGTCTCTCAACCTAGCATACCTTACTTAGCTTGGGTAGAGTAGGAACACGACTCCCACAGCATCCCAGCACACAGTATTTATTTGTGCTGGCTAACAGTTTAATACATCCCAGTAGACATTCTGAATAATTTCCTCTGATGCGGAAATCCATACATACATTACAAGCACCAAAGATTCAAGCTCTTCAATTGCTGAGGCTGCACTATGCTGTACTTTCTTCATAAAAACATCTCCTGTTAAGCTGTTGCTTAACGGGATGAGGCTACCCGGGCCTCATCAAGATATGATGAAAATCACTTTCTTTATATAGCAGTACCTAGGAGTATTAAGGAATCTGATTTTGGTTTTGTTATTTGCTCATTACTGAAATGTGCTGCATTATTGATTTTCCGTGCACATTAATTTCCTGTTATGCTGCAGAACACTGAAAAAAAGCTTCGTCCTAAGAAGGGAGATTTAATGTGTGACGGTTCTATCTTACAACCCATTAAATTTCATTTGTTCCAAAGCATCTCCTCTTTCCGTTGCGCAAATTCATCATCTGGGATTTCTCTGTCTTCTGCTGGGAGGCAAGAGAATGCTTACAGATACAATACACTGCACAGTATAATTCTTACTGTTGTAGAAGGAGAACATCCAGAATAAGAGCAAGGGGCAGGGGCCCTGCAGACCTTGAAAGGAAGGCAAGACAAGTGTCATTCCCTGCTCCACCAGCAAAGCAGACTCTCACAAAACTTCAGTGTTGTTCTGCTCCCCAGATGCTAGAATTACAGCAATAAGTATAAAACAGAGCCAAGCATGCACTGGCACCGAACATCTACATTCATTAATGCTGAGGAGATACAGTGGGAGCTCAGGACAGGGATTTTAAGTTACAAGGTTTTTAAGAATAAAGAATATCCTAAGCCTTTGGTAATGTGGATGATGTTTAACCCCCTTGCCAGGCACGTTGCCACGTACTGCTGGAGGCCATTAAAAAAACATTCAATTTACCACATGTATCTCCACAAGCATTCCACAATAGAACAAAACAATTTCCACTCCACAACAAGACAGCCAGGAAGCCTTTGGACAAAACATCCATAAGTGTACAGAGACACATGCACACACATTTACTGCAATCAGACTCTTACTTGATTGTCTCTTGCTGGGTATCCATGATAACTTGAAGTCAGAGGCTCGTTCTGCAAGACAAGAAAACAAAGAGTGAATGTAGTGGTTACAATGAATAGAAACCCAGGAATTATACGTCTGGTCTTAACACAGCCGAAAATAAGAACCTGCATGAAATGGGGGAAAGAATGAGCTTAGATTAAAGTATTCTGCTAACTTCCTATTTTCCATGTAAGCCAATACACCCAAGATTCATTTTCAAATGCATACGCCAAATTGTGCAGAAAAAAAAAAAAATCAAAGCCATAGAATAAGCATAAACTAAACCTACCTTACCCCCTGTAATTTCAGTTGTGTATAATTTTTGTAATTTTTCCAAAGAATTTTTATAAGCAAACTTCTTTTACCATCATGAAAAATGAACGAAACAGAACGTAAAATTACAGAACCTACTGCCCACCTTACCCAGTCCTGAAGAAATGTTTTCCTAAACATCAGTCACAAAAGCATCAATTTTCTCCTTTTCAAAACTATACTAATATTTTAAGGTGTACTTAAAAAGTAGTCAGTGTCATTTCAATCTCCTCAGTAAGCCTGAGCAATACCTCACACACTCCCAACGGGAAACCAGTGTTCTAGATTTTCTTCCTGCACCCCAGAAGGAACTCTGAGCCTGTATGTTTTGTGTTATTGGCAGCTCCATCACCCTGCTTTGCGGGAATATATGAACCTCCTCCAACACTTCTGGAATTTCTCCATTAAATTCCCAGACTTATCTCTATTTTAGCAGCGCAGCAGGGATTAAGATAACATACTTCACAATACTCCCTAGTTCTTTATTTCTGTTTCTTAATTTATTTTACGTTACTCTCCTTCCAACATTACCCATTCAAAATGGGGAGAGGGCACTCCCACACACCCCATGCATGCATCTTTCTGCCTAGGTGGAGAATGAACTGAACTAGACAAAGCCTCTATCAATTCCACCCTGGTACCCTTGCAAGTTCACAAGCAACTACTGGCAGAATGCTCGGAAGAAGAAAGGAGGCAGCCACCCTTCACAATCAGTTTTTAAGTCTGCTTCTATATCTTGTTATAACTTGTGAGGAGAAACTCCTAAGACAGCCCTGTACTTGCTCCAGCAGCTTTTGGGGAAGAGGGGTGCAGAGAGGCACCTAAGGAAAAGACCCTGATGAAACAATCCTAAATTGTCAAAAGCAAAGGTATTCTGGCCATGAAGCTGACCAAGATGCATCATCACTGTCAGAAAGAGTTTTTGTTGAGATGTTTTGGGTTTTCTGTTGGGATATTTGGAGTTAAACAAGCCAGCTTCTACCAGAGAGAGGTCTTCTGCCCTATGCAGGGTGTGTGGTCACTGGCACAATTTTGCAGTTTACATAAGAATACTTTAACACAACTTCTGCTAAAAAGCAAGGTGGTACTAAATCAATACAGGGACCAGCAATGCTATTTTAAGTTTGTATTCGTTCTCCCTCTCTTCCTCTTTACCTCAAACCTGCCCAGGGGATTCTGCATGGAAACTTGCCAGGAAATATCCAGCCTCTCCTCAGGCTCTCACACTAAAGCTACAGTAGCACGCAGTGCAAGAGCTTCAAGGACAACAAAACTTCTGGCAGCCAGTTTTGGGGATTAACGGTAATTAATTAGGTTGACCACCCTGTGAGTACTTTCTTCTCAAATACTAATAGCCAGCAAGCAGGTAAAGCACAAATCTCCACAAATAAGGTGCAAACAGAAGGAAAGACACAGAAGTTGGAAGAAGCAAGCAGAGACTGGCAGCTACAGCACTACTCAAAGCTTTCAGGTTTTAACCGTGAACTTAATTAAAAACCAACATCATAATGAAAACATACAGCTAGTATTTTTCTCCTCCAATGTAAGTACACATTATAAGCAAGTACCATGACCGCATTACCTGCATAAACATTACAGTTTATCAACTTATATTTAAGTGCCATAAGCATCCACCTTGTATCAGGAGATACGGTCTTTGCCTGAAAGACCATTTCAGATACACTTTTAACCATACTTGTACACACACCTGTGAGGTCAGTGCCTCAAACACACTTCTGTGCCAGACTCTCTCCACACCATGGAAACCAGAAAGATTTCCACACAGAGAATAAGGAATAAATGGAGAAGTTGCCCTTATAGATACTAAAGATATGGGTAGTGAACACATGCAGAAAGTTATAATGAAGAAAGAAATTGTTATTTTGAGGGTGATATTCTTCACATCAGGGAATAACAAAAGGGACTGTTCACCACAAGGCTACGGTAGAAAAGAGACAAAACCAAACTGTGGGATTTCCTGAAGTCAGAGGACCTGGACGCCCAGAAACCACCTCCAGATACAGAATGGTTTCATGAGTAGAAGCAAATCACGACAGTGTGAAAAGGAAGAGAAACATGATTACAGACACCTGAGGGCAGTCCACAGTACATAACAGGCCAGAAAGAAAAAAGAAAAATGGGGGGTGGTGGTGGTGGGGGGGAAGCCCACAGGTGGCAATCTCCACTTTTTTGTTTTGCACACAAACCCCACAAATCACAAACTAAAAATGTTTGAGGGATATGGTTGCATCAGAAGGTAAAAAAAGAGGTGAAAGAAGGTTACATTAGGAAAGTGAGAGTTTGGAAAAAGCAGAGGTTAGAAAGAGGGTAGCAGCTGGAGCATTAAGGTCACAAAAAGGCCAAAGATATCTCTGCCTTTCATACAGCAACGCTACCACCAAGTACTGAACTCTGCAAAATCCCCGCTGTGCGTATCATTGCTCTAATTGAACTTAACTCTCCAAGAGAAGGCAGGAAGCGCCTAGGGAAACCGTCTCCGTCAATAATCTCCAGCGCTGCCAATTTTACAGGTCACTAATGGTGAATCTGGGGCCTGCTGCATGATTATTCCATACAGAGTTTGCTTTTGTTGCAAACTAAACAGAGCAAGAAGTGAAAGCGTTAAACTCCTGTGACTGGAACAGGACAGTCCAGCAACCTCCAGACAGAAAACCCCTGTTAGTTAGCGGGCGATCTAAGGCAGCAGAGGCTGGGGATACAGCTCAATTTCCTCCTCTGCCTGCACATTCACAAAACTAATCTCACAAAATGGAAGTGAAAGGAGAAAGAGGGAAGATTTAACATGGATAAGTACCCTGCCCACAAATGCAGAGGGCCCCTGCCTCCTGACAGCAGCCTAGTGGGAGAGGGAACCCCCAGACAGCTCCATCATTCATAGCTCCCTCCTGTCAATTACATTTCTCTTTCAATACCAACATGCAACCAGACATTCCTAAAGAAATTGAGTTAGGCAGTGCTAGCCTGCAAAATCAAATCAAACTGCCACTGGGATGTTTCACTACTTCGTTTACCACCAAAAGGCATTTCTCAGGTACCTGTGATTCGCTTTAGAGCAGGGAGAAAAAAAACTAGAAACCAATACAGTACATCAGCTTTCTCCAACACATATTGTTATTTTATTCAAACCATACCAACCATCTCACGCACGGGATTCCACACTTCCATAGGATGTGCGAGCATTGTGGTGGTACCCCAGTAAGTCTCTGTGCCAGCTTACTGGACTCAACAGGATCAAAGTCACAACTCCATCCAATCCTCTAAATGTTTAACACATAAACCCTCACAAACCCCGTCACACCTTACTTCAAATTTTCCCCTTCTTAAATTTCCCACCCTCGCTAACACAAGTTCTTTACCACTGGTATTTGCAATAGTAAGGTGTGTCACAAGCTGCGAGCCACAGGGACTGTCTCAGGTCACAAGGTAAACACAGCACAGCCACCTGCAGATGACTGAAGAGCAAAGGAAGTGCTCCTGCACCAGCAGAACAGCCAGGCTTTGGGGGTTATTGGGGTTTTTACACCTCTCAATAAGTTTTAAAAATTTCTGTATTAGACACATCTTGAAAACATGAGGAATGGGGGACGCAAGTAAGAACTGATCAGCTCTGCAGGTGCCGTTAACTTATGAAAGGCCACAGAGGACTGGAGCAGAGTCAGTCTGCTGGAGGAAATGTCACAGTTGTAATATATAATGGAAAATCTTAAAGTCCTCTCACTCTTTTCTTAAAAATAAAACTAAATTTTAGCTTAGAGGAAATAATTCTCTTTGACCTAACTCAACCCCAGAGCAAATTAATTTTGCATCACAGACTTGCCATTTTGACAGACGCAACAGCCAGCGAGACCCGATTAGCAATTCTTTCTTGACACCAGAAGTAAACCTGAAGTCTGCAGATTAAAACTCTGCTGGTAATAATGAACTGTTAGCTTAGTGAATTCATCCATATTTCTCCAGCCACAGAATCAATTCCTGCTGAATACAAGCTTCAGTTTAAAGTGTCAAGTCCTTTCAGCTGCAAAGATAACCTCAGAAACATGACCAAGCAGTATCTCTTCCCTGGGTCTCCAGCCTGACTGCTTTCCCAGCGATGCTGGGAAAAGCAGAGTGAAGTTAATGCAATTCTTTCAAGTTTCACAACCTTCTCTCAGCTTCTGAGCAACAGCAGCAAAGCCAACAGGAGAACTGCTCATCTGCCTCTGCTCTGGCTGCCCCCGAGAGTTGCGGGCAGCACAGCAGCCTGGTGGCTTGGACAGAAGTGGCATGGGGGAGCCCGAGCTCCAGAAAGACAGAAACCCCTGGACTACACAGAGCAACAAAACAGAGACAAGAAGAAGTGACTTGTTCCTTCCAAAAGAAAAATGGGATTTTGAAGTGGCGAGATAGCATGAGTTACACATTTATTAGAAACTTCTGCTAGACAAGAAGCCACCATTTTTCTAGAGCGGAGAGAATCAGACTTTTACAAAAAAAGGTTGAAAACACTGACAACTACGTTATTAATCTGAAAGTGACAGTTGTGAAAAAGTAAAGCTTGCGAGCCAGACAGAAATCTCAGCACTGTTCACCACAGCCCAGTGGTTTCACCATCTTTTTTGATTTACTTCTTGGATAGTAGTAAAGACAGAAACCCTGTGCTTGAAGAAGTCATTCCAGTACTTTAACTGTGGCAGAGCACTAGTAAATGACTTGACCTTATCATCAGCTACCAAGAAAATTTGTAATTCTTCATCAGACCCTTACTTGTACAAGTTACGGCATATAAACAAAAAGGAAATACCTGTTTCTTTGTCCAAGTGTAATCTGATGCATTCAGTTTGCCTTCTCAATTGTACATGCCATCTCCCTACCCCAAATTGTCTGTGGATAAAATTAATGGGAAAAGCAGCATCGAAGGCTGAATTACTGATTATTAATGAAAAACTGAACTAAAGCAGCTTTTAAATGGATCTTAATGTCACCCTTCTCCCTTGATACTTACTCTAATTTGATATACAGCTCTCACTAATCACTCTGCAGTTCCAATAACCGAATCTATAGTGCAGGACGCTTCTCTTCAGCTGTCTTCACTTTCAATTAAACTTGCTTCTCAGCTTTGGCCCGTTTCCAGACACACAGACGTCATCTAACAGAGGACTTCCATTTATTTGCTTCCCTGTTAGTGTCCTGATATCAACAACCTGTACGATTTTCTGGACACAAGAGAACTTACATTTTATTTCTCGCCCATCCTTTTTTCCTTCTTCTTCTTATTATTATTATTTTTAAAGTGTATTTGGGGACTAAAAGCTCGAGATTTTGATAAAAGGCGCCACATGCCGCTGCCCTTGATGGCTGGGAAGACACATGCCGGCTGGCTTCCCACGTCCACCTGAATTACCAAGGCTGCTTCTTGCAGGACGGAAAAACCAGAGGTGCCCTCGGCAGCGCAGTGCTCCAGCGCAGGGAGCCTGATGCAAGCAGCTGCCCCCGCGGGAGCAGGGAAGCGTCTACGGCCTCCCCACTGCAGGGCCTGGAGGTTGGGGCCTGGCAGAGACTGGGATGGAGGCCCATCCGGCCCCTCTTCCTTCCTGGAATTCTGGCCCTGTTGCTGCAGTGANTTCTCCTAAAAATACCGTGTTTTCAGCAAAAGCCAGCACAATGTTGGACACATGGGACAGGAGACCTCCTGTGCCAGGCCAACTGCCTCCTCACAGGGCCCTGGATCCCTGGAGGGCAGCCAACAGGGCTCTCTGCCTCTGGCCTCTCACCCACCCCAGCTGCCCAGGACTAGGGGGTCCCCATCCTGTGTGCCCACACTGGCCCCAAGGCTTTGCCAGCCCACAGCTCTCCAGAGCTGGATGCCCAGCTCTGTAGCACATCATGGAACCCTACGGGCCCAGGCAGGTGGGGCCTTCAGGCCCTCCTCACCCCCATCGCTAACAGGCAGGACCCAGGCGGGGCCCAGCCGGAGGGAGGCCGGGCCTGCCAGAGGCTCTCCGGGCGGGAAGCCCAGTGACACAGTGAAGACGAGAAAGGAAGGTGATGTCAGATTAATAAAAATAGCTTTCTGCCCCAACCAGACTTTGAACAGTTTGGAGCAATTACCCAGGCAAGCCCATGAGGTGGCCAGCAAGACAGACCAGGGTGACTTTGCGGGAGGCCGTGTCCCTGTTGAACGGAGCCCCAGTGAAACCGCCCAAACGCACTGGGGCGATTTTCTGTATCTGCAATACATTATTTTCTTAACTCTAACCCCCTGGCACTTCTGCCCTGGGAAACCCTCTATATACCACCGAACAATAATTAGTTCGTAGAGCAGAAGTTGAAGAACTGTATACACAGAAATATATACCTAACCAAACCACACAGAAAGATATTTGAGTGTTCAGGCTTGTTAAAAAAAAAATCAGTATGCAACAAGTTCACAAACGCACACTCAGGTTTAAAGCTGACAGCATCTGTATGAAGTTACAATACAGACGACTACTAATTCTGCAGAGAGAAGGAGGACTTTCATACACAGCTAAAATGGAAATGCTAAAATGGAAATATTTTATAGATTCTTTATAACAATGCAGATTCTTCCTTGACACTTTTCTTTTAAATAATGAAAGCAGCTTTCTGGAGGTCAGAAGCAGCTTTCCACTAACTGGGTTTTTCATTTTCCAGATCAGCCAAGGGGTGTTTTCAGCTTCTCAAAGGGATGAGATTTCATTAATTTAGTGTAATTTAAATGTGCAAAACATACACTTCTTTTTGGTCTACATATGGCAGCATCCTCGTACTGCTCCAGGCATAAAGGAAATACAGCCTGCCTCTGCTGGTCCATGACCTACACTGGCAACAATAGATCCGGTGCAAGTTCAAGCCCCTGGGAATACTGTGCACAGCGTGACGTCTATGATCCAGCAAATACAAGGACACTCTGCATGCACAGAAGTCAATAGCACAGAATATTGATTTCCCTCCTCTTTTCGCAGGCAGAAGCATTTTAAAATGGCAGCTCATCTTCACTTCCACTCTTGCTCAACGGGAACAGGAAAGGGCTCAAAACAAGGCTTTAAAATCCAGCACTGGGGACACCTTCAGACAGACACTGCAATTGTTACATGGGGCTGAGGAAGCATTTCACATGTAATTCATGCTAAACCATTCATTACAGGGCAACGTACTCATGGCATGAAATCCAGCTTGCTCAAACACAAAGGCTACAAGCTTTCGCAAGGTGAAGAGGACTACAGAGTTTTGCCTTAGTAGATGGCTTCATTGCTTCTGCTTTCTCAGAAAACAGGATGGAGAATACAGGAGAGAAGAGGGCAATGGAGGTAAATAGACCTCAGATCCAGAAGGGAAGTGAGTTGATCACAAGCTTCTTGGCTGATTGAACAGATATTCAGAGGCTGTTGCTCAAAGGTAGAAAGGAAAGAAGAGTACTCCTGCTTTCCCGAATGAAATTATAGTTGTTATATTACCCGCAGAAGAGAAGGCTGAAACTGATTTGGTTGGGTGTGAAGAGGCTGTGATATAAAATTAAATCTGCCTTGCTTTTAGGAAAATTGGCACAAAAAAGAAAGAGAGGCACAACAGCACATGATTCAGATGAAATCATGCTGTATACTAAGTGCTGCAGGCAAATAGGTGCAAGAGAAATTTCTGTTCCCTGGACATGCTGGCCTGATTGCATAAGCCGCCCTAGATAGCTACAGAAATTATTTGCCCAGGTTCGCCTTACAAACCAGCTTCCCTTTCCCCAAAGACATAATTTCTTTGAGCAGTCTAGCCAAATGCAGTTTCATCTCCGGGGCACTGCAAGTACCAACAGCCAGCCTGAGAAAGCAGAGAAGCGAGGTGGGCAGGCTGAAGGGCAGGAGCTGTAATGGCAAGGGGTTAAAAGGCCCGGAGGAGGGAGGAAGCAGAGGGCTTGGGGCACAGGGTGAAGAACAGGCAGGTTTCAGGAGCGCCTCGGCAGCCAGGGCTGGTTCTGATTAAGCCTGCAGGATTGTGGAGCTGCACAGGAAGCGCCGAGGGGGGGTGCTGGGGGTCTCGGCCGCCTCCATCCCAAACACACTAGAAATCTTTGTGTTCCAGCAGCACCATCTGGAAACAGTTAGAGAGAAACAACTCCCAGGCCTTCCCTCCCAAAATAAAAATAAAATAAAAAAATAACAAAACCCAACCAAATCCACTCTTAAGACCATTAAGCCTGGCCTCTTTTTCCCCCTCCTGGAAAGCTCCTCTCCCTGCAACAGCAGAGAACAAAAAGGCATCTATAAAAGAGAAGGAACCCTCCAAAGTGCTGGAAGGGCAACTCACACCACGTCCAAGCTCCCTCTGCTCACAGGGAGTATCCCGAAGTGGCATCACAAGGGACAGGCAAAAACCAAGCCCTCCATCTCCTGGGCAGCTCAATGCTTCAGAAGTGGCCCTGATGAAAGAGTATCCAGGGAATTAATTGCACCTAGTAAGAGCCGTATGGGGAAAACATGGACAGCTAGTCCACCCGCAGCTAGAATATCCCCAAATGGGAGCCATGCACATCGAGGGCTCACCCCGAATTTTGGTCCCTTGGAAGCTCTCATTTCTGTGCCATAAATAGCACATGGATGTCAGAGAACCCACTCCAGCAGAGATGAATATTCCAGACACGTGCAAGAGATTTAATTCTGTTCTTAAGAGGACAGAAAGACTGCGATGAGAAGCATATCATGATGGTGATGCTACCCTGCTGCCTCAGAGGCACCAAGAATCAGAAGGGCGACAGAGACTGACCCAGCCATTTTCAACCCTCAAAGGGCTCCTTCTGAAAAGGACTGGGACAGCCCATTAGTTCCTCAGCACATGTTCTGGAGACAAAGAGGGTGTCTGTCACCATTCACTAGTATTTTAAAAGGGAGCAGGAGAGGTCATGACTGTTGAATTTTACCCAAATAAATCCCCATGTAACAGTTTATTAGAGAGGTACTCTCCTTGCAAGGGTTACTATCTCCATGACGAAGTAAAGCCTGCTGGGCTTTTACCCTTCCCTCCTTGCCTTTACCTTTATTCACTTCTCCCACACACATCAGTATTTTTCAGGGTTTTTCTTCTAATTAGACACCCAAGTGCTACACACTTGCCTACAAAGATGTAGAAACATATCAAAACAAAATCAAAGCTAACCTTTCAACATCCCAATTAAGCAATTACACATGAAAAGTAACAGGAGTGATTCCTGCTATAACACAATGCCATTCCACTACAGAAAACACTACTTAGCTTTTTTTATTAAATCCACCCAGTAACCGAGTGCCATCTCTTTATGGGCCACAGACAGTCTGGATGGGATGTGGCCACACGCCAAGGCCCTCTATAACCAGAGTGTAATTTGTAAAAGTAAAAAAAAAAAAAAAAGTCTTAAAATAACAGGTTTTCTCAGCCATTAACCAAGGACTCCTTGGGATCCCACTTCTGTTACACAAACCTCCTCACTGCTCCTGCGAAGCTGACTGTTGCTGAACACAACCGCTCCAGGATGCCAGCATGGCAGCTGCAGTCACACCTCTCTACTGAATACATGAAAAGAGAGAAATCCTGCCTAAGCCACCAGAAATACCCACCCCAGACAAACTGTCCAGTATGGCAGGTCATAGCTGATGTCCCAACCCAGCTAAAGAACTTTTGCTAGAGGAATGAAGCATCCCCGCACAGCAACAATCGCAGCTAGAAAGGGGTTAAAACAGAGAGGAAGGGAGTACTAATCGAAGAATCTCCTTCCCTCCCAAAGGAGGAACACCTCCCTTCTGGAATAGTTTTGAGAGGAGTTTCAGTATGTGCTTTGTTTCGAAATTTGAAGAGAAAGGAAGGCAGACCGGCCCTTCATTTGGAAGGCTGCATCCAAAAAGTCGGGAGAGTGCCCTGCAAAGAGAGGAAGATTCAAAACAACCCACCCTCCGACCCAGCTATCAGGGCAAAATGAGGCATTTACAGTAAGTTAGTTTCCATTTCGTTGCACGCAGAAGCAAGGCAAGCCACTCTGAAGGCGTTTCTAAGAAAGATCGTGTTACTGTGGAGAGCAAAATTATCCAGCGAGGTATCTGTAAGTGGTCTGAATTCTTCAGTTTGGCCCAGATGGGAGTGCTAGCCGTGCTTATAAGGGAAAAGCTGCTGCTGCCGCTGTCTGTATTCTACCCAGAAGGGCCAAGAACTTTATGTATTAATGGAAAAATGAAGGGAGAGACTGCCAGCAGTCTCAGGCATTGGATATTATTATACTATTGTACATCCCGTGTTTAAATACAGCTGTCAACCACAAAAATAAGATTGCAGTTAAACAGCAAGAGGTCATAGGAACAAATCAGGCCTGTAAAAGGTCAAGATAGGTGCCAGAGATCTTTGCAGTGATTGCAGCATTAAAGCACCAGGCTGCTGCACCCCAGACACCTCGGAGGCAAGACCTGGACCTGCGGAACAGGCAGGAGATAGACATAGTTCCTGGCTGCAGCATCCCGCAAGCCTGCAATGTATTTCACTCTTTTTATCAGCTTTAGGTTTAGTTAAAGCCCAGGAAGTCCTCAGAAACAGCAGACAACCTCCTCACAGAGCCTCAGTTCCACCCTATTGTCTTTGGGGATAGTCTGAAGCCACTGGAAAAAGACCCAAAACACACACACCCAGGAGGTCTGAACCCACCCCACCACCCCACCCCCCGGATTGCACATTCCTGCCAGCACCACACAAAAGCATCAACGCCCCCTCCCTTCCCCCCCTGCAAAACAATGTAATAAACAAGCCGCTCTACCAGTGGTGGAACTAACCCAAACTAGTTCCTCGCAGATTTGTACCCTCTGCCTCCCGGCCGCTTCCCACCCATCCCAGCCTCCTACAGCTATAACCACAGTCCCCCTCGCCACGTCCCCTGCCGTGGTCCCACCGGGCAGAAGGGTGCACGTGCCATGGCACAGCCAGACCGATCTGTCCGCCTGCTCCATACAGAGTCTGCAATCCACAAGTCCTAAGTGCCTTGCCCTCCGTGGGGCATACATCTGTATCTCCCCCCCCTTACCATCGTTTTTCGCGAAGCTTTTAGGAAGGCAATAGCATTACAGTTCTATCAACTTTCAAAAGCTATGGAAATTACTACTTGGTTTGTAGGTGTGTTCGTGTGGGAAGGGATTGTCACAGCGCATTCACCTAAAGCTTGTTTCCTTCACAATTTAGTCTGAAAACCTCCTCTGTGTGCAATCCCTGGAGACTTCTTTGCATTAAGAAGTTACATTTCCCTCCCTGAGCTTACAGATGAAATGCAGAACACAGAAGAGAGCTAAAAACACTCTGCTCCTGAAATTACGGCATCGTGTATCTTCCTATGCGGCACGTACACATGAAGGAAACAAAAAAAGGGAGCCACCCTCCCTCCCACTGAACATACAAACATCTTAAATTTAGTATGGAGAAACTGGCAGTATAGCAAACTCCTGAACTGGAGCAGACAGAGGGCACTGTGGCAAACAGCAGAGGAGAGGGCCAGCCAAAGCTTCAATCCATGCCAAAGCACCACTTGCCTTTTTTGTTTTATTTCTCAAGTTTCTTTGTAAATACATTCAATATTTTTGTTCAAAGCTCTGGACAGTTGCAGGTCTACATATTCAGTTCTACTCGCTCCTTTCTGCACACTTGATAACAACTGCTCAGCCCAAGTACAAAGAGATTAAAACTCAACTCCTTTGCGCTACACAGTGATAGAAAACCTCCTAACAGTATGGCTTTTACAGTCAGATTAAGCCGACCTCAAAAATCACACTACCGACAAAGGGAATTCCCCTCCTGCTCCCAAGTGTGCATCCCTACCTCATCTCCTCATCTCTTGCATGTGCAGTAGGTACCACAGAAGAACATGGCAAGTCAGATCAGCTTGCTGATCCTCCTAGAAACTAATCCCTTAAAAAGGAGAAGGATTAGCTTCATGAATGAAAGTGGTCACTCCAGGCCACGTAATCCCTAACACCTGTACATGGGAGGCTGCAGGACCACATGGTTGGAGTCAGGGAGAAGGTGGCGGGGCTCCTCTTTCAATGAAAGCATAGTCTTAGATCAACTTAAATCAATGATGAAACTGCAACAATGTGAGCTTTGCTGACAAGCCTCCTTCTTAGCAACTACCAATCTTTGACCTCCGAGCATTTCAGAGCTTTTTACTCCCTTGAAGAATTTATCATAAGAAACATCAAGCAGTCATCTAAGGCAGCAGAAGAAAGTCTTATTTCTGATCACAGTCCACAGCTTCCCTTCCTCATGTCAAAACACCTCCAATACTGTATAGCCTAACTAGATACAGGTGATGTTCGCTCATATTCTTCTCCTTTCTTCATCTTTCAGAAGCAGGGAGCAACTCAGCAACTGCTGCTGCTGCTCTGCCAAAGACTGGAGCTGCTTAAGTGAGTTTTCATGAGCAAAGGGATGCTCTATAGATAGTAGCCGTGAGCATCCAAAACCAAGCTGTCATGCTTGGTCTGTTAATTATTTACAGAGCTGTGAGAATCCAGGAGGGAAAAGGCATTTTTTAATCAATTAAATATACCCATGCTTGGCAGCTAGTTTTCAGATCAGTAACTGGGGAGGCCCCATAAAAATAGATGCTAGTATTTTCACACGCACACACTGAATTTGCAAAAACACACATACACCCCTTCTGTTCTCTGTGCTTTGGATTCATGACGTCCATGACTTTTAGACAAAAAATACTGGTCTTTGCTACAGGCCCATAAACTGCTGTCACAAAGAGATGCCAAGGATTTCACAAGACTAACTACAGAAATATTGGCTGACACTGATTCTGGGAAGGATGCTGATGGTAGGACGAGGTACGCAGAAGACATCACTCAGAGTATGCATCCTCTGTCATGCAGATTTTCGAAATGTTCCTGCTTCTCAGCCTGATGCTACTGCCTTTAATAACAAGATCTGCACACATCCAAGAGCCACATACATTCAAGAGCTGAGAGACCCTACCCCAGCTTGGAACATGACCTGGCTTCAATGATTAATGCTTTCATTACCTCTCAGCTGGACTATGGCATGGTGACAGTGACAGCACACAACTTCAGCTTTTAGGAAACTCCACATCACACAGAAACTGGAGCGGACAATTTAATACCTTGAACCACTGCAGTTCTCCATACAAGTGGCTAAGGAGATCTCAGGGTGAACCGGGTCATACTGCAAAACACGCTACTCTTGACGCCAAGAAGCACTGCAGCCTTCATCACTTCCCAGGAGTGGTAGGCACATGCTTACTTCTAATCCTCTCAAATAAGTAAATAACACTTTAAAAAAACTCACCAAACAACTTCCTTTTACATTAAAAAAGTGAACAGAAATCTTCACAAACTAATCTTGAAGGAGTATATATTGCTTTTCCTTAAAAGGATAGGAAAGAACAAACACCATCTCATGTTATTAGTCACATTGCTTAATGTATTACAAGAAAGCACCCAAACTATGACCGCAGAAGATAACATTGTGTGCGTATATAAGATACATTTGTACATGTATATTACACATATCTATATATGAACCTGACCAAAACTGAAACCCAACAGACCCCTAAGCTTTCTAGGCAACGACCAACACCAGTGAGGATCTTGCAGCACTAGAATCTGTCACAGAAAGGAAGAAAGTTGCTGGATTTGCAGTGCATCTTCCTAGTGCCAAAAACCGAGTCTTGAGGCACCCACACTACCACCTGCAGTGTATAAATGTTTGTGTCAAAATGAAGCTGGTAATCCTCTTGAATGAAAAAACGAACTTCCCAAATCCCATCCCATATAAATACAGCATTGCATCAGGCAGTCTCCTGAAAGGTAGTGCTGGTGCCTGGAGGATTACTTGCAGCTTTAAAGCAGCAGCAGGAAAAAAAAAAATAAAAATTAAGAGATGCTGGAATTTCACCCAGATGCTGCTGCTGTATGGGAAAGCTGTTATCAGTTGCACAGAAGGGAACTGTACAGATTCAGGACAGAAGGGCTGAACACATGCAGATCACAGACTGAATGAGATTGCTTCTCTCCCCCACTGCTCTTCAATTAGATCAGCAAGATGAGGGAAGGAGCCGGAAATCTGCTCCCTTCTGGAAACAGCCAAAAATCTCCTGGGGGAAGAGAAGAGAGGAAAGTAAGAAGAACAAGTTTTCCCTTTCTTCTGCTACCATTACCAAAGCCAAAATGGGTATAAACCAGAAGTTCCAAAACTCAAAATCTCTACTACACAAAAACAATACGAGCGTACGGCCTCAAACTCTGTCAATGGCAATTCTAGCTCCTGCCTCCATCCTAAAAGCCACGTATTACACTAAGGCTTAGCTTCTCAACTGACTACACATAGGCCTCGTCACTCATGAGTCCCAGTCCATCGGCTTTTGTACTTATTTCTGGAGGAGCTGAATGCTTTTGCCCACAGCAAAAACACCTGTGCAAGCCCTGCGCGCTAACAGGGACGCGCAGCCCCAGACCTCCCATTTGCTGCATGAACACTACTGCAGGCTTCACACCTTTGCAACTTGCTGTCTCCCTTACACTCACCAACTTTAAAAAGCAATAGGAGGAAGCTTGCTTCAGACATTTTCCTCTCCTCTGTTGACAGGGAATACTACACCTCTCCATTCTTGCCCGTATGAAGGACAAAAGAGGTGACTTAACCCTCTGTTCCCTTCCTTCTAGTGTTTTTGATTCAATAACCAGCCAACGCTCATGGACACATGCAGTGATCTAGGCTTTCCTGGGGTTTATTTCGCTTCTCTTTCCATTGTATCGCTTCAAGTCCCCTCTGCCATTTGCTGCAGAGAAACCACAGTAAGAGATGTTGCAGCCATCACTTGAGAGGTAACACCATGACTCCACTGCTCCAGGAGTCAAAGCTGGAGGGAAAAGAAGGACAACACATCCTCCCTCCCCCGGGCTCCCCATCATAACCATGGACTGCAAACTGCGTCAGGGGAGACAGCAGCAACTCTGAAAGACTTGGCCTTCCATAGAGGGGACAAAATTAATCAGGAAAAGATTCCCGCTGCCCAGCAGAAAGGTGCACCCTCCAGTATCCTGCATTTGCTCTGGTGTGAAAGGACTGGGTTTCTCTCTGGAAGGGAGCTCCATTTTCTCCAGCATCTGTCAGACCCAAGGGACTCCAAAGCACTTTATCAAACACTAAAATCCCAGAGGGCTGTAATGGCAGAGGATTTAAATAAAAAAATTTAAAAGCCCCTCCACTTTGTTCTCAATCATTTACGTATCACCTCTACTACAGAAATCAGTTTTTGAGGGAAATTACTGGTCACAATTCTGATTTTTACCCCATTCTGCTCATCAGATATACTAGTTTTTAAATATCAACATAACTACTAAACAAAAATTCAATCCAAAGTCAGACTGATTTATTCATCAAAATCACCAAAAGGAGATTCTGGACAAAGAGGACAAGACAAAGAAAGAGCTGATTTACATGATCCAATTAGAGGTGAAAAAACCCCACTCCTCTGTGCAGCCAGGAGGAGGACCTGAAACTCCATCCGACCCCATCAACCGGGACCAGAGAGCATGCTGGTCAAAGGAAGCTTCCCCAGGGACCAGCCACCTGCTGTAATTGCTTAAAAAAGAAAATATAGAAGAACAAAGCAGAGCTGGGATCAACACAACAAAGATGGTACAAAACACACACCCAGAAGTTCTTAACGAAGAGAAGCGATAATCCCTTCCCAAAGTATAAAACACGCCTTCAGTCACATTTATGAGTTGCCATCATGTGAACAGTAGAGATCATTTAAATGTTTAATAATAAAACTGCTCAGATTAGTAAGACTTAACACCTTAGGCAAATGGGAAACTGTTTTCATTAGGACAATAAAGGAAACGTTTCCTCTCACCAAACGTGAAACGTGATTGCTTTTTACACAACCGCTCCAGAAAAATCGGGGTGCTGAAAAGAGGAGAATCTCAAATTGTATGTAAAAACTAAGGACGTGGTTTGCCGAGAAATCCACACCACGAAGACGAAATATAGCTAGGATACACCACAGATGCTGCATATGGAGAGATGGTAGAAAAAGATTAGGACCTGGGATCCCGGGCAGACTTCAGCACGGCTGCAAGGCAGACGCAGATATAAACAAACACAGGCAAACCTGCCAACAACCCTTCAAGCAGCACAAGGACCGGCGCCCACCTACGCTGTGGATGGTAAGACCGTGGGGCAACACAGTCTCACCGACCCGCAGCTACAAAACTCCAGGGCAAGCCTGGAACAGGCGGCCGCTGCCCCCCCTCCCTGGTCCTGCTCCCCCAAACGAACGCACACAGCGTGGGGTGCCCCCGGGGCAGGCGCAGCAATGAATTCATCACCCGGTGCTGGCAGGGTGCCCCGACATGGGGAATTCAATAGGAACAGCAGGCTGAGGAGGCGTGAATAATGCAGGCACTCCACTCGCTTACACCCCGTCGAGGAAAGACGAAGCCGGCTGCAGGAAAAAAAAAAATCCCCGCATCGCCTTCAGCCGCCCCGCGCACTGACATTCAGGGTCAAAACGGGAAGGCAGTGGGCAAGCACCGCGCTGCCTGTGAAAGCCACCGGGTTGCCGAACAGTGCCACGCTGGCAGGAGCCAGCCAGCCCTGCCTGCCCTTGCCACCAGTGGGAGCGGAGCGCTGAGGCGCTACACAGCACCGCTTGTTCCCCTCGCACACAGCTCCCTGTGTCCCGCCGGGAAGGAAAAGCCACCAGAAGGGTCATGTGCTCTCCATCAGCCTGGCTCCCAGAGCTTAAAGCAGAAGAGGACAGAGGCTAATCTCCTCTCACAGCCCCCGCTCTGCCCTAGGAAAGCCTAGCGTTAGATTAGTCTATCAAAAATAGGAAAAGCTGGGGAGGTAAAAGTGGGATAAGGGAAGACAATAAAGAAGTGTTGGGGATATGAAAAATGTTAACCTTCAAAGTGACAGGATTACTGACTCAACATTGCATCATGCAGCAGAGGAAACAGCACTTGGAAAAAACCCTCTGTGCTGGTCAGCAACCTCTACAGACGACCAGGAGCACACAAACACTGGGGAGAGCCTCTGTCTCCTCCACCCAGAATGAGAACAGACACTGATTACAAGTCAACACACTCCAGAAACACAGTTTCTTCTGGTCACCACTAGGTAGGGGAAAACTTCAAGAAAAGGCAGAAAGTACCTTTGGATTTCTTTCCCCACTTTTCCACAAAAATATATCTAATGCTGAAACTGTTCTGCTAGACCTCAAGTCTCAAAGCCAGAAGAGACCTCGCAGATCAACTCGATGTTCTGGGTGCTCTCATTTTTAAGGCATGCCTCCCCTCAGCACATGCTGCAACACAGCAAAAATGCCTCCAGCACATAAAAAGCGTACTCCCTCCTCCTCCAGCCCAGCAGACAGCTTTGCCCTGAGACCAGGTACCCCATGTTATCCCACCAGCCAGATCAAAAGCACGCCAAATCAGCCAGGGCATGAACAAACAGCGGTTACAGCAGCTGGCAGCAAGACACAGAGCCTCACCGCATACCAGGCGGCTGATAAGAGCACTGCGTCAGTCTTCACCACGAGCAGTTCTCCCCATCGTTTCTGCTCTCAAGGACTTTCCAACCAACTGATTCAGGGCCAAGCACTTGACACGGCGGCAGCACCAGCATCATCCCAGTGATCTGTACTTCCTAGGTATCGTGCGATGGCTCATGGACACACTCAAGCAAACAGCACGTGCGATGGCACTGTACGAGGCTAAGCAGATGGAGGTAGATCAGGTCCGCTGTGCTCAGTACGGAGCCCCAGGGGGAAAAAAAAAGGAAAAAAAAAAAAATCTCATTTGCTACCTACTCCTTTTCCTGCAGAGGCAGACGGACAGGGCAAGGCAGCTTAAGCACAGATGTCTGTACCATTACAGAGCTCCCTGGGGCCTGCCAGGACTTGAGACTAGTCCAGCAGACAAAGAATCCCAAAGCAAAAGTGGAACCCCAAGTAAATCCTCACAAGCCTGGGCTCCAGCAGCATCTTCTTCATCTTCACTGCATCTTCTCATTTTTTTTTAATTTTTGGGGCACTCTGCTGACTGTCACAAAGGTAACAATTGCAATGTACAAATCTGCACCAAAAACTGTGCCGAGACAAAACGTTAACCAGTATACTTTAGCTGAACACAAACGCAGTGCATGGCATATTTACATCAAGCCTTCTGACACTTCCGATCATACTGTACAAACATCTGCAAACCAGCAGCTCTTCCTTCATAAACAGAGGTGGGACAAGGGGTGGGGGAAGAGTATGAAGTCCCTCTCGGTCTGAATCTCTCATTCCTTTTAACAAACAGGAATTACTGCATCATTAGATTTAGTGGCACTACTTAAAAACAAATCAGATTTGGCAAGAGGGAAATAAAGCTATTGACTCCTGACATTTGCAACTTCGAGTATATTAGACCAGCTCCTCCATTTATATTTAGTATGCCAGTAAAGAAAGCAGCAGTCTCCAATTAAACAGATGCAGCATAATCTTTACCAAGGGATCAAACGCACCAGAAACCTTCCCCTTCCTGGTGCCACAGCTCCCTGGGAAGCTGGGCTCTCACAAGCTGCGGAAACCATCCCAGCTGGGTGAGTCACCACCGCTATCCCAACGGGGAACGATCTACAGGGCAGTTGGAAACAGCTGCCGGGAGATCAACCAAAACAGGGGGAGAAATTCAGACAAGGTCCTGATTTTGCCTGCTCTAAGAAGATTGGTTTATTCTTCTCACTTTGGCTGTACCGCAAGCCTCCCCCCACGTCCCCTGGGACTGTCTCCCCACCAAAGGGGACCACAACCCTCGTTTCACTTCACTGACACCATGATGGACTCCAGAAGCCAGAAGAAACTTATGTGACATGCCTGTTCCTGGCCAGGGAGGGCCTCCTAGGAGAGCTCCTGTGCAGCGAGGTCTCAGGCCATTTCCTAGCACAAGTGAAAAGGAAAGCAGCATGAATTGGAGGGGACAGAGGGTTGCGATTTGGAGGTGCAAGGCTCTGTCAAACACTGCTAAAGCAGTTTTTGGTATCCCTGAGTTTTTACAAAAGCTGCAGATCAACAGTTCTCACCTACTTCCCCAACTCAAACCTTCCAAGGAATTTATTGATTTTCTACAAGCTTCTCCCTATGAAACGTTCCCTGTTTCTCCAGTGTTTGCATTGGGCACAGTGCTGGCACTGCGTGGGCACGCGCTGTCCAAATTCAGTGAAAAAAAGATGAAGGATGCAATTTCCCCTTAGTTTTAAATTCACGACGAAAAGCATGAAAACCCAGCATCCGTCATACGACCACACAATACAGGGGTCTACACACAGGTCCATGATCAAAACATCTTGGCCTTCCACTAGCACAGCAGCATACAAGAACCAGCGAAGCATCCTGAAACGTAACTGACCTCAGTTTTCATAACCAATCCTCCTCACTCCAAGAAAACTGGAGTTATTTTATATCATGACCTTCAACCTACAGGAAACGGCAAAGAGCCGAGGAGGAATATTTACAGAGAGGAAACAGCTGGAAAGGGGCCAGATGAGTTTCTTCAACATGTATAAAGTTTTCCAGCGTCTCGTTTCAGTTTCTGGGCCAGCCGAGAGCCACCGAGCAGCACTGCACTGCGCCCAGCTGCAAACGTGAACCTCAGCCCCGAGACTCCCCTTGACAATCAAAGGAAGGGTGGGAATCTCTCAATGAGCCTGCCCAGGAGGTGGAAACACAGCGTATTTAGCCAAACCTCATTACAGAGCACCTCCAGCCTCTCTCTCCTCTGCTGCTTGCTCACTGTGACAGCCGATCTATCAGTCACACAGCTCATCAGCACACAGTTGCCTCTCCCCCCCTGCCCACACCCTCCCCGTACGCTCCCCACCACGCAGCAGTAATTGCCTTTCCTATTAGCCCACAGCAACAACAGCTGCCATGGCAACTAGCAATGATTTTAATAAGTTTGGTCTGTTTTCAAGGGCAGCACGCGCGTGCCGGCACATGAGCACGTTGCGGACGCACGCCGAGGGGAAGGAGGGCCTGCCGTCAGCTACAAAGGCAGCGCGGAAAACGCAGTTAATCGGAGAAACTGCAGACGAACAAAAGTTTATCCCCCTCCTCTGCAGGAGGTGAGGACAACCACTCACTCCTGAAGCAGTGCGGGTGTGAGAGAGGTTGACAGCAGCCTGGTGACACTAAACATGCAAAAAGCTCTTCTTGCGAGAGCTACAGATGCTGCCCAGGTGACAGAAGTGACGTGCAGCTGCACTGTGGGTACAGCATGCCATGCCAACATGCGCACTGCTGCTCTCGGCACCAGAGAGACTGGTACAGCAAGCACTTGGCACCACCTTCCCTCTCGAAGGGACAGCAGAGGCAACCCAGCTCCTTCAACACCTTTTCTTTCTACAGCACCAACAGAGTCTCCTCTCAGGTCATTCCCCGAGTCTCCCAGGCTCCAGAAAGTCAACATGCAGTTTCTGGTGTTTTGGGGTTTGGGGTTTTTTTTTTGTTTGTTTGTTGGGTTTTTTTTGTTTTGTTTTTTAAATCAGTATTAAGGAGAAAACTTTTGCCATCATTGCTGCAAGTACACACAGAAAAATCCTGCTGATTTACTGCTTTACTTTAGCCCCTTGATGGCTTGGGTTACCCATCATGGCCTCAGCTACAATGGGTCTGCCCAGGGAGGTGGTGGAGTCACCGTCCCTGGGGGTGTTTAAGGAAAGGTTGGATGTGGTACTTAGGGACATGGTTTAGTGGGTAATAGGTGGTGGGGGGGGGGTGTGCTTGGACTATATGATCCTTGAGGTGTCTTCCAACCTTAATGATTCTGTTCTATCTCCCCTCCTCCCAACTGCACCCAGAGGCAGGACCTTCCTAGCACCTGCACCCTTGCAGCACACCACAGCTGCCCCAGGACACCCTGATGCCCCAGGCAGCTGCTGACACCCTGTGTTCCTTGCTCCCAGCACCACGGCACAGCGGTCAGGCCTGCAGTACCTCAGGTTAACCCGCAGATCAGTTTAAACTACCGTGGAAGATGCAGTTGCTACACGCTGAGAGGGAAGTCGGACATTACAAACTACTCCAACACCTTGACAGGATCCAAAAGGCACAATCCCACACCCTTCCCCAAACAAACAGTAGGCTCAGAAGCCATCCCCTCTTTCTAAACATGACCTAGCAGGCAGACAGCCACAACACCCACCACAGTGGAGTCAGCTGGATTTAGTGATAAACTCCTTCCCTTTGGCATTACTCATTTTCTATGTGATCATGAAAAAGAAACTCGGAGCCACAAGGAGAGCAGAGGGAAAGGATCACTTCTTTCAGCAGCTGCTTACGATCATATCAGCTCAGCCTCAAGGTAAGGTTTCACACCATGCACCCCAACACAGGGCATCACTACACAGGGGCTGTGCTGACTGTAGATACCCCACAGACACAAGCCCTTGCTGGCCCAGAACAAAGGGGTGTTATCAGTCAGACCAACCTACACCAGGTGGCCCAACGCTGCTTAACCCAGTAGTACTGATACAACATTTGCAAAGCACAGATTTAATACTACCGGGGTTTTCTTCCAAAAGCCTTTTGGAAGTTTGGCTTAATCAGCTGTTTGCCATCCACTCCTCAGCTGCTACAAAAGTAAGTGACACTTTCTGCTATGCAAACCGCGCCAGTATCTGTAAACTCCACATAAAAAACTTGAAGCAAATAGATAAGAAAAACAAGCATGGCATGGTGAAGCCCACTTTTCCAAACTGGCTACAAGGCTAAGCACACAGTATCACCCCAACCTCACAAGCTAGGCAGACTCACGGGAGATGGCATTAAAAAAAAAGAAACCTGTACAACCTATTCCATCATATCACATATTTTGCACATGCCTGAAGAAAATATGAAATATCTCTAACAACAGGACAGGATGCAGATCCAAAGTGAATTTTGGTGCTAGGGAAAGATGCTGTACTTAAAATGCTGCAGAGCGTGCATCCTGTTAACACGGCAGGCTGATGCAGCACAAGGACCATCCTTAGACAGAGTGGGTAGTAATTAAGTGAGGAGGGCACCTAGTTCAAATTAGGGGAGGAAGGATGGCCCACTGAACCCAGCGCTCTGAGATTTCTGCTCCTCCACAGGTGACCTAGTGGAGTTTATTTCATTCCTGCATTATCGCACACCACACTTCTTCCTACATGAATGCTATGCAATTACATGCATTAGGATTTAAGAAGGACTCAAATCCATGATAATGGAGACTAGGCTAAAGAATACAGGGATATTTAACTGTTAAAAACAAAGGATTAAATCTATGAACAGGAACCAAGAGATCTGTTTTGATTCCTGTAATGCTATCTGCCTTGAACAAACTCTGTGGATATATTAGTCTCTGGCTAGCTCACACACGACAAAAAACCTCATGCTATTTAACTCACTTGAGTGTCTGAGCCACACTGGAAGTGGTGGAAGAAAACAGACTTCTGGGAACCTTCCCTATTCCCTTCGTCTGACATCTCAGCTGTGACTGTGAACCTCTCCCCCAAGCAACAGCACTACTTCATTTTGCTGCACATCCTCCCTGCCCAAGCAGCACGTAAAAATGATGCTCCATACTTGCCAGATTCGTGGCTGCCCAGCGGGTTAAATACAGCAGCAATGAATTGACCAGTCTTGTTAATTTAATTCAGCTACATGGGAAATCTGTAAACAGAAGCAAAAGCCATGACAATACTATCGGAGGGCTCTGAACACAGCATTGTATAATTTGCTTTTGGTTATCACTGCCAACCATGCAAGGAAGAAGAAATTTTACTACTGGACATTTTACATTTTTACTGTTTAAGCTCTTCCAGGTAAGAAGGAAGTTTCCTACTGGCACATCATTTTCTTCTACCCTGCCAATTAGCTTCCCACATAACGTCCTGAATTAGCATTTGACAAGACGAACTTCCAGCAACTCCAAGTGCAACTCCAGGCTAAGGCCAGATGTGTCACTGGGAAGTCAGCACCACCTGCCCTGGCTCCACTGAAAAGAAGCAGCCTTCTACCATCTGTAGAGAAGACCGCCGTCTGGAGAGTGAAACTAACCATCCAACAGCCTCTGCACCCCAGGAAAATCTGTACAAGACAGAAAAAAACTTACCCAACAACTCAAGTTGAGATGTAACCTATTAAGAAGTTCTCCACTACTTAGTGTGATTGTATTCATCATCAAAATCCTGCCCAGGAAGTCAGAGGCAGAGAAAGCAATAGTAGGAATTCACCCATGGATGGGGAACAATGCCACATGTTTACTCCTGCCCAAAGGGCCCAGATTTAGGAATTGTCTTTAAAATACTATTTGTTGAACAAAAGTAAAAATTGCTAATCCCAAAACCAACCAACAAACCTCTGAATCTTAATTGCAAATTCCCGAGAATTCAGGCATCAAGAAATTGGTGACCTAGAGTAAGAAACTGCTCAGGAGAATGGACATAAAAACTGTATTTCAGACTAACCCTGATGATCAAGTAAGCCACACGAGCCAACCAGAACACTTGATACTACTGTGCCATCGAGGCTAGTCCACTGTACAACACCTTTTCCAGACTATTTGCATCATCTCTTTATTAAGCACCAAATCCAGGAGAGGCAAACCCATATAATACATTACAACAGATATGGGAGCCCACACATAAAGATTTTATGTTTATTTAGAGAAACGACAGAGTTCAGAGATGAGTTTGCTAACACCTTGCCAGCAGCAGTGACAAAATAGCAGAGACCAGGCATCCTGGAAAATTTCAGTGTACACAGGAGTCAAAACTACTCATCTCCTGCTGCACCTCCCAAGGATGGTCTGGCACAGGCACTACTTCGGGCAGACTGTCACCACATTCACATGTAGTCAAAGGGTTCCTCGTTCTGAGGGGACAGGACCATTCTCCCCAATTTTCTTGCAACCCCCACATCAACAAACACTAAAACCCAACAGAAAAAGGAACATATGTATCATAGAATGAACCAGACCTAGTGAAGCACTATCCATTCCCCATCTACACGTTAAAATACGCAGGCTGGCTAGTCTTTTCGCTGTACATAGAGACGCCTCAGATTTTTGGATGCCAGTGTAGTGAGTAAGGAGAACTGGATCACCAAAGGTGAAAAATAGACCCTGGTACAGAAAGAATGGAAGAAATACAGAAAGGATGAACAAACGCTGTATCAAATGCTGCACTGCAAAGCAAGCCAATCTCCCTATCAAACTCCAAAAGAGCTGCCAAACCCTGCCCCACGAAGCTACCAAGACTGTAAGCTACTTCTGTGGTAAATGCCTGCAGTAATCATAAGTTCCAAAAATGAAACAAACGCCAAGCTCAAAAAAAAAAAAACCCAACCAACCGCACAACGCAAAAACTATCTTCCTGTTTTCACTGGAAAGGTCATGCCTATTTAAGGAAACCTTCCCAAGCAACATGGACATGCTCCATCTACATCCATCAACTAACAGCCCAGAGTTAAGTGTAATCACCATCAAAAAATTCCTAGTCTTTAAAGGAGTCGTGGTCCAGGCTGCAAATCCAACCCATGCTCCTCCTAGCATGCAAAGCGGTCACAAATACCTGATACCACTCAAGAGGAAAACATCAACTCATTGACCAGCAGAGGAGGAATCCTTACTCAACTCTTTAAGCATTGAATAATAGGAGGAAAACACAGACAGAAAAAAGTCTCACAGCACCTCCATCTGTTCTAGCCAACAGCTTCCCCATGGGAAACACCAATCCCCAGGAGAACCTATACATTGCTCACAGTCTGGCCAGAAGTGATCTGCTCAGGTATGTTCTCAACCCCACAGACAGAGAGGTTTCAGGACAGAACATGAAGCACAAAGAATTTAGTGGTGTTAATTTGTGATTTGTCAGCAGAGAAAAGTTATTTTTCTGAATCTGCAGTATTTGGTGCTAACCACATGATGTTCCTGTTGAAAGAAGGCAGAAGAGATCGGGCAACACGGTGAAATGCAACAGGTCTTTTCTGGAAGATGCAATCGGTGGACAGAGGCACACACAAAAAAACAGACTTAATTACAAGCACCATTTCAAGTTCCTGGCATAGCCACACAGACATATATAGACACATATATCAGATAATTGGTCAGACAACATATACTCAGATGCCAGTTCGCCTCATTCACTACATCCAACTTCATCACAACAGTCCAGCTCTTGGACAAGGCTAACTCACGGGTCCAAAGTGGGGACTGGAAGAAGGGATGGACAGATGGAAACACTACAAAGAGTTATGTCACACTGTAATACTCTTTATTTGAAAAATCAAAATCCACAGTTGGTCCATTTCCCTTTTTCTTCCCCTTCTCTGAAGCTTTCCCTGGTCCATGGTTGACATTTAACCATCACACAGCACTATTCAAAAAATGCCACTGTCACCTCCTGCTGAATCCATCCCACCCTGGTAAATGATGGTCTTGTCTCCACTGTTTGTCAATGTGGCCTCTCAGCCCAGCTCTCACACCACAGGGCACTTGGCATGCAGACCACCACTCTTGCAGAAATTTAACGAGCCCAGGAAGTCACAAGTTTCCAAGAAGTGCTTGGGTATAAAGGTCGTATAGAGAAAAAGCTGTTAGGTCCAGCTGGTGACATTAGCGGATGCCAGGTCTCCACTGGATTCGTGTGAGCGCTGGAGAGGCCTCCAGCCTCATCGTCTCCCCTCACTTCAGGGCAACAAGAGTTCCTAGAACACACACAGAAGCACAAAGAAGGCATCGCGTTGGTCCTTATCTCCTCTTGTGGAAAAGCAGTGGGATGGGGTGTTTTTCCTCCCCTACAGCTGTATACTCCTTTCCAGTGACATAGTGTGACAATCCTGGCGATGAGATAGAGCATCCAGTCCAAAATCCTCCAGGGCTCTCTGCAGGTGACAGAGCCCCATCCGTACAGCACTTTTCTGGTCCCTGTTTTTGTCAGTGCTGCACTCAGCTAAGAGAAAGAGAACACACCCAATCACCCATGCAGAGGCAATAAGAAGCAGGCAGTGATGGGATGCATCAGGGAAAAGTTACTCAACAAACAAAAGGAAGAAGATACCAAGTCCATGGTCACCCAAGTACTTTTTACCCAAGACACCTGAATCCCAAGTAGCAGGATTGCTTTTCAGCCCAGAAGTGTCACAAAGCCTCCCCAGCAAAACGTGCCTTAGCTTGCCTCCCTCTCCTCCCCGCTAACCCCGTAAGCATCCCCCCGTGTCCCCAGAAAGAGGGAGAGTTGCCAGCCCCCCACAGAGCCACCGCAGGGAGCAAGTGAGGAGAGGGTTCCTGCAGCTTTCTGCTTGCTAGCAGACCGAAACATGCTTTTAACTCAAAAGGCAAGGTAGCTACGTTCTCTCCTAAACCAGCATTTCAGTTGCAGAAGTGAAGGGCCATGGATTAAAACACACCAGTTCCAGCTACCCATGCAACTTCCACTCTGTTCCCTCACGTGCAGGGATGTTAACAACAAATCAGGCTGTGTGCTATTTGTTTCCTGACTCCCGCCTCATTCAAGCCTAGGAAGCAATGCATTCCAAGCAGGAAAAATGGCTGCAGAAACCGAAAGGTAGGTGGGTTTTGTACTTAAAAACAAGAAAACCCCTTCTACTTAAAAAGTTAGATTTCAAACCTCAGCTTCCAAGTTTTGCTACAACGATGATCAATTCAAGCTTTTCCACTGTTTTTTTTAAGATTAAGACGACACCACTTTACATTTGCCCAACACGACACACTTAAGAATCAGCCTGTGGAAGTGGTAGGTATTCATAAAAACAGAGAAAGTTGTAGAGAGCTGTAGATCAAGGATTTAGACGTTACCAAAACCCCACCAACTACAATAAAAAATACAAATAATAAATAAAACCGGTTACAAGCATCAATAGGATTTTTGCAAAACTGGTCTTATTACCAGCACTTCAATTTTCTGTTTCTACAGTAAAAGATAATACACCTTTTCCACCTCTCAGGAAAACTGCAAAAATAAGATCATTAGTATCTGTGAAGCACCCACACTACAGCAGTGAGTACCACAGAAGAGACCATTAAAAATTAATAGTTCTCTATTCAGCACAAGGTTTAGATTATCTACAGTAAATTCGGTTTGGGATCACGCATGAGATGCAAAGAAAGATATGAAATATTGAACAGCTCTCAATCCAAAGCCTGACCTCACACCCATTTTAACTGATAACAAAACTCCCGCTACATTTAATAGCGTGTCAGTGAGCGTTACCCATTTGGTGTACTTACAGAGGTGAAGTCATCTCTAAAAACATAAAACGTACAACCACATAATTAAGACCTCACACGGTGCCTTCTTGTCACATCTCCTTGCTGGGCACTTGCCAGGCACGGGCTCCAACCCCTACCACGCTGGATGCACTGTGTATTTAATCTCCCCCGGTCGCAGCCCACCGCAGCACTGGATCTCACTCTGCCACGTTCTCAGTCTCCTCGCCCCTTTGCATTGAGGGGATGGCGCCCAGCAGCTTCAGACCACCCAGGACAAACACCAACTTCCACATGAGTACAGCAGCATAACAAACCTCTTTCTAAAACCGGAGCATCGAGGGAATTCTACATTTTCACACACTTCAACTTCTACTCCTGGACAAAATAAATATTGTGGCAGGCAGGAGTTTCAGAAGCCAACTGATTTCTCCTCAGGCTGCCCAAGAGACATTCAGATCTCAGCAAACCAGAAGCGATGCATACACTTTACTGCCTCAGTTCCCTCCATGATCTGGATCGTTCCTGAAGCCAGCATCACATAGACTCCTGCTTCCTCCTCTTGCACATCCCACCAGCCCCAGGACATCTACCCGTACCATGCTGCCAGCTTCCACTTCCTACAGTATGTCCCGTAGATCAATTTGCTGCGGCAACACCACAGCCTAGGCTTCCCTCCCTGAATGAACCTTTTGGATCTCCCCAGGTTGTGCAGCTAGTCCCGCTCATGGGACTAGAAGAAGCATCATTTAGAGGAACTGGTCCTTAATCCCAGGTCACCTCAAAGCTGAGCTTTTGGAAGAACTGGTGCCCACAGATAAGGAGAAGCATCTAAAAAACGTACTCCATCTCATTTCAGCTCCACTCCAAGGCTACACAGTGCTTTTAATGTGAAAGAAGCGTAATAAAGAGGCCTCTTTGATGGACTTTCTCTCCAGGACAGAAGAGTACGAAGAGTAATGGAGAAACCCTTTAATAAACATACTTCCCTTCATTTCTTCTTCCCACAAAAAAGGAAGCAAAGCCACAGAACAGAATAAAAACAAGAAGTCTGGCAGAGGTGGATCAGAGACACCATCCCACAGCACTGCTCTCAGAGTCATGCCTGACTATGCTGCCAGCAGAACCAGGACTCCAGGGCGAAGGCTCCCAGCCCTGCAGCAGGGCAGAGCCCAGTCCGAGCGAGGCGAACAGGCTGGAGGAAAGGCCACCTTCCCAACCTTCTCCAGGGAAGGGAACGGCAACCGCAAGCAGCAAATTACAGGCCTAGGATGCCAGCTACAGCCTCTCCTCCGCCCACACAGCACTAAATCAAGGCTTTTAAGTGATGCCTTGGTGGGATTTTCTTCCCGGGCATCGCCCCCAACGGTGACAACCACCCCAAGCGTCTGCAAGAATCTCCTACAGAAATAGCAGGGGAAAAGCTGTGCACAAAGCCTCAGATAAAAGAGCACGCTCTGATCCCTGGAAGAAACCTGAGCTGGATCCAGATCCCAGGGCCTCAAGGGTCTCTGGGGAAAATATTTTGATATTTGCAACACACAGAAATGCCACATAAGGTTGCTTCTTTAGCCTCTCTATTAAAGGAAATTTAGCTTCATACCGCTGGAGGGTAAAAAATGCTGACATGTTGGGGGTTTTTTTTCCCCTTAAATGGCGCAGGTTCTTCTCCATCTGTATGCTAATGCTTGCATTATTGCTGAGGCAATTATAAGCAGATAAAACCCAAGAAAGTCATACAGAAAAAGCAACCATTGCTTCTAGCTCCCACTCCTTGAAGCAAGCATCCAATTTTCCCGCACAATGAACTCTCCTAGACAAAGGCAAACACAAGCAACAGCCCCGGGAACGCACAGCCCCTTCTACCAACGTGCCAGACCAAGTCCCACTGTCCTAGCTAAGAGATGCAAGTGAAAGATCTCATGACCTCTTTTTTAATCACAAGTACACTCTGCCCACACTCCAAAGGTTAGGAGGTGGCAATAGTACAGCTGATTGAACACCAATGTGGCACCAACCGAGCTGGCAGAAATCGCCAAAGTTTCCTGCTCTGCCCAAAAAGATGCTGGATCCAGCTCAAGTTCAGCTGTTGCCCCTCATTAAACAATGGGGCTTTTGTATACAACCTTTCCTCCTTTGTGGCTACTTAAATACATCATATCGTTGCTACGGAGTTAGCATCCCATTTCCTTCCGTCCGGCAAGATACCTGTTAGGGGTGCTTTTGATAGATGCCATGTGTACATGTGACAAGAGTGACTGGAACAGTTCAAAAGCCTCTTCCCAAACACCCTGGAAACCCTCCAAAACCAAGAACGCAGGTTAGAAACTTTGACCTATAACAAGCTCTTCTCAGATAAGCCCAGCAGACCTCAAAGCTCTCCTGCAGCAGAGGTGCAGGATGGAGGACAGCTCAGTGGGACAGCTCAGCAGAGCCCTGAGGAGCACTGCTGGTCAGGAGGGCAGCACGGTCCAAGCCTGGTGAGGTCTCTTGCATGCAGCCCCTGCCATCGTTGCGCTTGGCTCCTACAAACATCTCAAATTCAAGCTGGAAGAAAAGGAGGCTTACTCCTGAAGCGAAGCAGGGGGAGGAGGAAGCGTTCTGGGGAAAACACACACACATCTTTCAAAGCAGTGTTTTCTCGAGTTAAGAAAAGATTGCTGGCAAAATTAAATTTACTGGAGAGCAAAGGGAGTTAAGGCCCAAAATGCAGTCAAGCAGCTCTAATCCCTAAACATTGGGATTATCTCATGACAGCTACACTCCAGCCTCCACTCAATACCACTGTAAAATGTAGATCAACAGAATGCTTCAATGAACTGGAACTCGTTACCTCTAATTGCTTTTCTCACATCACTTCTGGATGTTCCTCTGATCCCCCACCCACCGCATTTCAAAAGCACACACACGCACAGAGAAGGTCAAGTAATATCCAAGATGGGCAAATTAAATAAGAGGTTTCCAGCTGACCGAAACACCTGCTCTCCTCTTTTGCTTCATACAAAAACTAAAGTTTGCCCCATGTCACAAGACGAGTCAGCAGCATGGAGCAGTAGGTTTTAAAACATCTTCAACCGATGCGACCCCTTACATTTTCCAAAGGGGCAGAGGTTCCTGTGCAGCAAACCAAAGGCTACTGGTGACAGGCTTAGTTTTCCAAGTTACACAGGGTATGTCCTTCAGCAGCAGTCTCCAGGGGGCTAGCGACCACACAAAGAATCCAGCTCAGGTCTGTCTCAACTTCAGTTTGACTTCTCTACCATTATTGCAAATGAAGCAGGTTTTTGTTTTGTTTTAATTTTATTTTACTGCTGCCTCCTTTGCATCACCTGTGTTCTGGTATTCCTGCTGCCACCAGCCCCACCACAGCAGAATCACTGAAAGTCCTCAACAGGGCCATGATAAAGCACAAAGCTAGCAAAGCAACACAGCTGCTAACCTTCAGCGACCAGCACTTCTTTAGGACAGTCTTGAAAACAGAGGTGTGAACCCCTGATGCAAAAGGGCAAGGTGGGAACCCTGCTCACCAGGTCACTGGGAGGAAAAGCTGACATAGGGTATTTCACAGGACATGCTTGGGAGAGAGGCACGTTGCTCCGAACTCAGCTAGGTGAGCAACCTTTTCAAAATGTAATGGAAAGAGCTCAGGCTCTCTGCAAAATGCCAGTGCACTCATGTTTCTAAACGGGGATTCTGAAAAAAAAAATAAAAAAAATTTAAGGAGTATATGTCTACAGCTGGTAGACATACGCAGAAGGAAACCATCTCCAGTAGAGCCAGACCTCTGTTCGGCTTCCAACCTCACTACTGTAGCCATCACCTTTAAACACAAACCTCTAAAATCCAAAGAGAAATACCGACAGAGCCTGGAGGGGTACTAAAGCATCCAGAATACTTTACTTGGGCTTTCCATTTTCCTGAACATAGCAAGAAAAGAGCCAACATTAAAGTGCTTTCAACATCTCTAAAATCCCAACTTTCAGTCTGTTTGCCAAGCATTTTCTTTGAACTGGAGATTTTCTAAGTCTTCCCAGACTGTGTCAGGTCTAACTCATAACACTCAAATATTTAAAAGAAAACAAAGGACAAAAGCAAACAGAGAAATAACAACAAACTTAAAGGTGATTCATTATGTCCCATCACACCAGCAACAGTCTGTCTGAACAGCATCCCAGGAAACCTCATCCTGGATCCAAGGCAGGGGTCAGCGTCTAAAAATTGGAACTTGATTTCTTTCCTAGACTACCTTATATCCTTTGTATTACTCTGCATCTCTTTACAAAGATGGCCATGCCATGAATAATAATAGGGAGGGGAAAAATCTAACCTGATTACACATCTTTTCCATGATTTACTGGAACTAGATGTTCCCTTCTGTAAGATTTAAAAACACAGACTTCCATAGGGTCCCCCACAGCACAAAAGCCATTATTCACTGGCCTCTTCTTAACTCTTACTTGTAAAACCCAAACCTGCCCTTGGCAATTATCAGCAGATTCGTTCCTTGCCCTCCTCTGGAGCACCACAAATGGACCATACTTTGAACAGGGACAGTGATTGTCATGAAGCACCCGCAATACCCCCGTTCTTCTCTTTCTGTGGCATGCTGCTGTTCAAGGTTTCCAGTCTTCATGCTGGAAGGAATCAGGCTGGAAGAGGGCGTTACAGATCATCTTCTGGCTCGCGGTACAGAGAATCTGCGGACTTTCTTGCATAATAAAGACTTATCATCTATAACGTCATTATTTAGTCACAGGGGATTGATCTCAACACCGCCAGTCATTTTTATGAACCCTATGCAGACATGCCTGAATGACAACACAAAGACAGCACTTATCGCTGCCGTCAAAAGTTTGCGTGGTCTGGATAAGGCATATAGCAGAGCTGCATTAACTGTCTTCCCTGACCAGTCACCCACGTTCACGGTTGCAGAAGAGTAATTCTCCCCAAAAACTCAGGGATACCAAGCACACAAGTAATTCATGGAAGAGGAACAAGGATCAGCTCTGTTCACACCTTGCATCTGATTCCAACCACATATTACCCCTAGGTATAATTTAGTTCACTAACCAGCCTAGACCCCATTAAAAAGTTCAATCAAAATTCAGCTCAGGGACCGAATGAGTTGATTAACTCATTCAACCCCAGGAAAGGCAACCAGAAGATATTTTAGTAACTTTCTTCAGCGATGTAAGCTGGTTGGTACATCTCCAGCACCTCCGTGGGGAAGACAAACACAGCACCCTGGAATTACACCCTTGTCTGCAGCTCCCAAGAGAAAGAAGGGACACTTTCCAGCTAGCCACAACGTTTCTCTCTCCTCCTCAGTTCCTGGCGTGATGGAAGACAAGGTTATTGCAAAGGTAACTCTTCCACCTATGCAGCAGTCAACCTCTTCTGACAAGCAGCCAATACAGCTGCATCAACAACTCCATATCAGTGCAGTTTCACAAGTGACTTAAGCCAATAAACTTACTTTTTTTTTCCCTCGCCTCTGTTAGGTACTACTTTTTACCCAGATCAGCAAGCTGATCTGAATGATTCAACTCATCCAAGCCAGAAAATAGAGAGCAAGCTAGTTCCTAGCTAGTATTCATGGAGTTAAAAAGCCGTGGTACCTCTGGGGCCCTTCACTTCCAAAGCTTACAAAGATATCCAAATACTTCCAGGAGGCATTCCTGACCAGTGGCATTTGATTTTTGCCACTTATGGACCAGAGAGAGCTAAAAGGCAGCAGTTTCTGCTAGACCTTTTCCTCCCACGCCACGATTAACTGAAATATGTCCCAGAAGCAGATAGGAGCCATGATCCGATTTGTCCCAATCCCAACTCAAGCAGCTTTACACCACCCTCCTAACAAGATCAGCACTGGCCAAACACCATTTATCCGGCCTGATCAGAGATGGATTAGATAATGAAACCCTAACTGCATAAGCTGTCTGAGCATGCTGGCCTGAAACAGCAGAAAACAAGAAGCCCACTAAATTTAAGGGCTGCTTTAAGGCACACTTTGCCCCAGCTTCTTAATAACTAGCTATTATCTAATCTTCCTATAGACTATTTTTTATATTTCATTTTAATAAACCCAAAAATAAGCTATTAAGTTTTACAGTTGCAACAGTAATTTCGATAGCCAAATGATTTCTTTCAGCGTTACAGGCTGTATTTGTATCCTGAACCATTGGTAGGTAAGGCTTATGCAAAGAAGAAACCGTGGCGAGCGTGGCACCCCAGGATTCCTCGCTATCAGCCCAGAGACACAAGGTCACCAAGTTTACACAGCGACAGCCTGTGGCTCTGGAACAGGAAGTAGAAAATTGACAGGATCTGCAGGAAAAACAAGGTACAACAGTTGCTGGTGTTATTTCCAGCTTCCAGAAAGCCTCTAGTACATATGGGGGGGGGAGAGGCAGGAAGAATAGGCTCTTTATTCCTCTTGTAAGCATTATGTAGAGTTAAACACAGAGAGTTTAGTAAAAAGAACCCGTTATTCTAAAATAAGGTACTTCAAAAGAATACACTATCTGAACAGAAATCCTCATGAAAGGCAATCTTGCGTTTTGACTTTTAGGTAAGAAGATAAAGAATTTCCCAAACATGAACACATTTTTCCTAGCTCTGATATTATTTGTAAGTTCGGCTTCAAATTTGGTGTTTCTTGTTTATAAATGCGAGAAGATTCTCTGAATAAATCAATCCTGCTCTTGAACGGTAAAAAAAGTCAGGGGAAACTTCTGGACATAATGGTATGTGTATGTGCATACATACATATTTATTTTCACTTTTTCTATTCAAAAGATTGAAAAATCTTTTCCATATGTATATACACACGCATGGAAAGATGAAAATTACACGTAGAATACCAAGTAGCTACAATATGGGGGTCCCAGTCTGAACAATGGCTATGCCAACTATAAACTCACTTAACTTTAAAATCAGACTCTACCAGTTGCACTTCTCCACCTAATTTCTCCACTGTCTGCCAGCGTTTGGTACGGAAACAAGCCCCAACTTTCCGCTAAGATCCACAATTAAGTTCTACTACCATTATAATCAGCGTTACACATCGCTGTGCGCGCGCTGCTGTAGCCCCATGGTTGAATGCTGCAATCTTAGTACCCTGTACTATTCACTGAAAAGATAACAAAACGCTTTCCTCTATGCAAATATAGAGGAGAGCCTTTTATGTATACAGAAACTGTGCTCATTTGCCATAAAAAAAACCAAACCGCTTTTGCTAAAACAGTTTAAGTCCCTTCCTGGGCAATTTTCAGTGGATTTACCACCGGTTTACATCAACACCAACCAGTTTAACCATCAACTGCAGGTAAACTGACGCATCTCCTGTAGCTGCGCGGGACCCGTGCCACAGTTTGACTCCAAACAGCTGGAAGAATTTTGTGTCACCACGTTCACACACTCATTCATAATTCCTAGCAGGAACACAACGTATAAGCACGCCTTCAACGCTGAGCATCTTTCTCCTTGCAATTATACACATTGTCTGAGTCACACTTGACACCTACGTGTGGGAGAAGATACTACTTCAAGGAATAAAAGAGCACGGCGAGGTTTTTGCTGGCCCTCACGGGAGCACAAGCGGCAGCACTCGGGCGTGAGGCTCCAGCCTTGTGTTCAGCCCCCACCACCGCGCTGGGGAAAAGGCAACGTCGTGAGGTGGAGAGGCCACAACGAAAGGCTGAACATCAAACAGAACCACAAACAAAACCCTCCTGTTGCAAGCTATTAAAAAAAAAAAACACACACACAAAAAAAAAACCCTACAAAGTCTTAAGCGGGCAGACTGGGGACAGCCTGGGAAATAAACAGGGAAGACCACCGGCCAGCGCTTGGCGTTTAGATGAGGAGCACGCTGGAAGACAGGATGCTCCGCTCACAAACAACCAACAGCGCTCACCAACCCAAGCGAAGGTGAGAAGAGAAGTTCGGATGAATAAATCACGCTGCTCACAAAGGGCTCAGATACACTCACCGCAAGGAACAGAAGCAAAAAAAGACCAGCGCAACTGCTGTAATAAAACAACGCTGTGCAACACCCAGACAAAGGAGAGCAGGAACACCTCTGCAGCATCCCCCCACAGCCACAGAAACAAACGCACCTGGACAGAGCGGCGTTTCGGGGACGACCAAATCGTGAGGGCAGAAGGCAGGGGCACGGAACACCTCGCCGGCAGCCCCCGTGCCAGGCTACAGGACGCCCACCCGCCGCCCCACGAACCCTTTCCCAGGCAGCCGCCGGGATTTCTCCCGACCCTTTAAGAAACCCACGGCGGCGCGGGTAACCCACCGCCGGCCCCCAGAGCGCTCCCGGTGCCCCGCGCCCGGACTCGCCGCCCGCCGCCTCTCGAGGGTCCCCG
>VWZZ01004287.1:248197-289556 GCA_013399095.1 Psophia crepitans | reverse complement strand
AAGGCGGCCTAGTGTCTGCCTCTTCCTCACGGCGCCTTTTTGCAGCGGGGCTGGGCCGAAGATGTGGTGGTTTGGGCCGGTGTGTCCTGCTGACGGACTGCGGGGCTGCCTTTTGGGGTGAGCGAGCTGAGGGGGAGCTGGGGTGGGGGCACTGGCTGGGTCCCCTACTCCAGCAGCAGCCGGGCTCTCGGGATGTGCTGCCCCTGCACAGAGCAACCTCCCATCGCTAATGGCGTGTGCCTCCTCTTCTGGCGTTTTCCAGGCGTCTTACGTGCTGCATGGGCAGCTCATCCCAGGGCTCATCTCACAGCCCCAGTCCGCATCTGATTTCCTGAGAGGAGCTGATCTGCTTTCCCATACCTAACGGCCTCCATGGCTTTCTCCTGCATTTTTATATATACCTCCCCACTCGTTCTGCTGCAGATAACTTCCAAGCAGGTGCAGACACCAGTCTTCAAAAACCCGAAGCCTGTTCATCAGCCCTTTTGTATGTCTGCACATTTCTGATCTTGAGAAACAAATCTGGGAATCCTCATCAGAAACGTGAAGTTGGTCTTGCTACACAACTGCTGTCTGGTTGCACCAAGGATGACGTCTGCTCTAGAATGAGGCACACACAGGCAGCCTGTACTGTCCTGAAAGCAGTCTGGACGCCATGGCAACTTGTTGGAGAACTAATCTGCAGACTATAATTCAAATCTGCGGTTGGTTTTATTATGGGATGGGAATGACACTCTTCCTTCGCCTGCCAGCGTTTTGGAGGAAAAGAAGACAAGGAATGCGGGTGGTCATTGTGAGTCAACACAGATAGGAGGAAGCCCTTCTTGAGTTCTGAAATACCACCACCTGTAACAAAGCCTGCGGATCAGTTCGGTTGTCTTGGTGTGTCCTTACGCATCTGCTGATCTTTGTGAAACGATAGAGCCTTTGGTTTTGAGCGACAGTTACAATACACGGCTCCAGCCTTCCCTTACACCACATTTTTCCTGATCCAAAAATAGTTTTCGAGGCCACGTTAAAAGCTATTTTAAGTCATATGTTTTGTGCTGAGGTGCCAGCTTGTCTCCTCCGGTGATGGAAAAAAGATCTTTTTTTCAAAATTATTACAAATCCCCATGGAGTGGCAGGCACCCAGAGGACAATTACACACAGCTTTTGTCTGCTCACCCACCAAGGGTAAACACACTTCTCATTCGTCTTGACTGGGCTTGATAAAACGCACCAGACATTGAAGGAACGTGTTCAGTCCACCCTTGGCTTGAAAAGAAGCCGAGATTCTTATGGCTGGGATGCTCCTTGTTCAGAGCAAAGCAGCATTTCTGTATTTGTCTTCCTCCTAATTTTAATGAGGGTTCTAGGTGAAGGGTGCTAAGATACTGCCTGTGAGGTGCTGCAGAAGGCTTCAACCTGAAGACAAGCAGTTTGGAGACAAATCTCTGTGCGCTGGGGACCGCCCCTCTCACTGTGATCTAGGCATTTGTCTGATACTTCCCTTGAGGGATAGCGAAAGGAGGAGTTGCTCTACAGTGCCCATCCTCCATTTTTCTCTTCATCTTCCTCTAACCCTGTTTCTACCATGTCTGTGGTCTGTGCAGAGAGAGCTGGCGGTGCTGTAGGCAGGTCCCTTGGGGAGGCATTTTTGGCTGGCCATGGTCTGGAGCCTGCCAGCGGAGCAACTGGGACCGCTGTGGAGCACAGAGCACCCTCAGGTACGGTGTAGGTAGAAAGAGCTGAGGCACGGTACTGCACCCTCCCTCCCAAACTGATGTGCAGTTGCTCCTGCCATGCTCTATGCTATCATTTGCTTTCTGTCATTGCTGCCGTGATATTTCACGTTATTATTTCTCTGGCTCTTTCAATTTCCACTTAAAAAAGATTAATGAATTAATCTTCACAGTACATTTGTGGAATAGGTATTATCTCCATTTAACAGAAGGGATATGAGGCATTCCTGAAGTCATAAAAAAGCTTTTGAGCTGGGACTACAATCTTAATCCATTGATTTCCTTTCACACAACCCAGCTGCCTTTTAGGTATTTGTATGTGACATCTGAGACATACTAAAGAGACAGCTGACTCCTCTGTTAACCCTTCCACTGCTGCACAGCGCTCTTGTTGAAGGCTCCTACGTGCCATGATTTTACAGACAGATTTGCAGAGCGCTCACCAGTGCTTTGTCTTTGACAGATCGATGAGAGGCAACTGTAAGAAATGTTACCCTTCCAAAGAGCTCTCAGAAGCTGGTATGAAGAATATAGGTTCCTGAACAGATTCATACTGTTTTAGAATAAAGTCATGGGAGGTCCCCCCATCCCATCCCCCCCCACCCCACTGCCCAAGAAAGACATCCCCTGAAGGGATTACTTGAAGGAGCAAGCACTGGTGTTCCCACTGGTCTGGAGCTCAGGTGGCATCAGGGTGGCAGGTGTGAAAGGTCTATGGAAGTACAAAGAGCCCGGTCGCACAACGTTCTCGGATGGAGCAGAGGCAATGACTCATGCAGGCTCTAAGGCACAGGCATGAAGTCTGACAAACTCAGCTATTAGTCTTTGACCCGAAGGCATAGAAATCGTTGGGAGACAGTTCAAAGCAAATCTCCCCACCACCACAACTGAGAACAGTTTCTTGCTGCTTCCACCATCTACACATGATGTCTCACCCTGCTGACCAGCTCCCTCTTACCTTCTCAGCCTTCCGTAGCTTCGCCTCTCTCCTTGGCAGTGGATTCAGTCTCTTCTAAGCGGGTCAGGGGAGGTTCAGTGGCTTGCCCAACCCTGCTCATTCCTGCTGTTTCTATCCTGCCAGCCAAGCTCCTGGAGCCAAACGCTCTTCCTCCTGACAGCATACTCCCACAGGTAATGAAGTGCTGCCAAGGTAAAGTTTCAGCCTGCACTTCGGTCCTGGTTTCACAGGAAGCGGTGATGGAGCTTTCCGTAGCAACAAGCATGGGTAAATGTTTCTCCTTGCTTATCTTGGGCCAGCCCCTTGCTACAAAATTTTATTAACAGAAGCTGCCTTTTCTTGTCACCAATCAGCACACAGCCAAAAATACATAACCTAAGTCAACAAAATCCAAAGACCTTGTCACCTGACTTAAGCCATCTGCCCAAAGGATGCCGGTCCCCAGGCAGTGGCAGGAGGCCAATGTCGATATGTCACTCTGATGCAAGGGTGCTGGCAGCCGTCAGTCACTGGGTCAACACCCACAATGCATGCGGTCTTATCCCAGTGCCACCTCTTCCAATCAGGACACCTGGCTTCACCAAACGCCACTGAGCACCTCGGCTCTCTGGCAAATCAACAGTGTCAAAAGTTGTGAATCAACCAGAGACTTCAGAGCAGGTGAGGTCCTGCGCCAGGGTCCCCGCTCCCCTTGCGCCAGGGGAGGTTCAGGCTGGAGATGAGGAGAAATTTCTTCTCAGAAAGGGTGGTCGGGCATTGGAACGGGTTGCCCAGGGAGGTGGTGGAGTCACTGTCCCTGCGGGTATTTAAGGAAAGGTTAGATACGGTGCTAAAGGACATGGTTTAGGGGTTAATAGGTGGGGGGGGGATGGTTGGACTGGATGATCCTTGAGGTCTCTTCCAACCTTTTCTATTCTATTCTATTCTATTCTATTCTATTCTATTCTATTCTACTCTATTCTAAATCTTTCCTGACTCATTTTCCTGCTGACATCACTGCAGCACATTTATCGTTGCTAATTGCTGCTTGGTCTGTGGTTCTATGGAGTATCGTTATGTACAGAAGTTGTGCTGTTTCAGGTATACCAATGCTGCTAAAGCAGCACGACACCTGCAGTGCAGATGCAGTTATCTGCATACATGCAGTTAGCATAAAAATGCTGCCTGCCTGCACTGCCTATGCCTGGAAGGATGGGGAATAAAGTAGGGCCTTCAGTACTTCTAATATGAAGGGGCCCCCCGCTATTTCCCCAAAATATATATAAAATAATAGCAAAATGTGTGAAGAGCATGTCTGGGAAATGAGAGGTTGCTCGCTTTCCTGTTGAGACAGTGGGGCTGACTGGCTCAAAATAAATCGCACGAGCCATGGAGGTAGCACAGGGAGTGCATGGGGACGCAGACCAGACGAAAGGAAAACATTGGCTCTCCCCCACCCTCTGTGTGCCAGAGATCAGAAAGTGGGGAAACCCCTGGCATTGACTCTCCTCGGCTGCCTGTCCACAAGTGAACCAGAGGCTGTTGGAGGCTGGAGTCTACACCAACGGGACAGCAATGACTGCTGTTGATGCAGTCTCCGGGAGCCTCGCTGGAGCCACAGCCCCTGCAAAAATACCTGGCTGTGTCTCTGAAGTACCTCAGCGCTGTGCCACCCTCTCCTCTCTCCAACACGAGTCCGTAGCAGCCGAGTGGCCATGACATTATTATTCAGCCTAGACAGGCACGAAGACCGAGGGAAGGTACAAATCATCACTCGGAACTGCTCCTTTCCAGATCGGCTGGAGGCTGCGCAGCTCGGGGAGGGCGAATGCCCCGCCAGAGGCAGCATTCATTCCCGGTGTAACAGGCAGACGGAGCGAAGGACAAAGCACAACACCCTCTCCGGTGGCTGGGGACGTCATACAAATGGAGCGGGTGTTGTCATGTAACTCCTGTTCATTTTCAGTGAAGCACCCTGTTTATTAGGGCCCCTTAGCTACAATTCAATTTACTACATGGCTGATCTCTGGAGTCAAGGCTGATTCTTTCTCCATAATCAGTTTATTGAAAAGCATCTGAAAGTGCATTGTTATACACAGAAAGCCAAACTAAACTGGTCCTTAGCACGACTCAACTAGCAAGAGGAGCCATCTCTCAGGGCAGAGAATAGCTTGCAGACATTTTCTCCAGCAACCCCCGTATCACCTTTCACTTCAGTGACTGATGCAGGGATATGGAAAGGGTGTGCGGTTAAAGCAGGCCCACACCCTGATGTTTCCCAGCTGTTCGAGCCTTCCCTCGAGACGGCAGCCGTCTGTGCGAATTACAACAGCATGAATTACGCCTCGGGATCCAAGCCACAGGAGTGTTTCCAGGATTGCTCCGGCTTTTTGCTATTCCAAACATTTTGCAGGCCCCTCCTATTCTGCTGCTAAAGTTTTAGCTCTTTGTGTCCTCCTCGCAGAGCTTTCCTGTTCCATTCCTCATATTTTCCTTGGTCTCAACTTTCAACTGAAATTTCCACGTGTCCAGTCATACTTACTCAACTTTCCAGATCCCAGCACATACATTATAGATGACTCCACCTACTGGCTGCTCAGTAGTCCAGCATTCATATCGGAGGGACTATGAGATCCCTACTGCTTCCTTGTATAAATATGGCCACAAAGTCGAGCCCTTAGATTCTGTGTTTGCTGCAAAAGATTATCGGTTTTCCTTTGCAGAGAAAAGCGCTACGTGAATTTATGACAACTGTACTAAGCACTTGCGATCTGATGTTACCCTTTCACAATGCTATTTGTTGCTGATACAGCACACGTTTCAAGTAAGATTTGAAAACATACTACTCTTTTTGTGTGATTGCTCCACTCTAGAAATAGTTACTGCTTCTTTGGCTTCAGATCCAAATTAGAAAACAGCAATAAAGCGCAATAAATACTCTACATATGAGCCAAGAGGATATTTTCAAAGTTAGGCAAACCCTAGTTTATAAAGAAAATCCTCTGTACGTGCTACATCTGATAAATATGAAGAGTTCACGTAAGAGCCCTATGCGTGCACGAGCACAGAGCCAGCTGGGTCAAGAGAACTGACTCCGCCAGAGCGTGAAGAAATCCTTTTCTTGTGATTCAGCGTGACATTTAAGCACTCACTTAACTTTAAGCATGAGAAATATCATTGCAATCAATGAGGTTATTGACACGCTTCTGGACAAGGCAAGTACTCTGGTGGCGGGCTGAATCAGGGCTGCGCCTCGTGCACGGCCAGAGCGCCTGTGCAAGTTGCAGGCGGGGGAAGCTGCCGACACCTGTCTTGGAATATGTCCGTCTGCTCTGCCAATTGCCAGTGCTCTCTTATCTCCAAGAAAATGAAATTATTTCAAATGCAATTTGTAGCCCCTGCTGAAAAAAAAAGGCTAACTCTCTCTCCCAGAATCATCCAAAATCCAGACAACACATAATCCACTACAGGAAATATAAACGCCTAATGCAATTTTATAGGCGCCTGGAAGGTGCCAAGTTTGCTAGCCCAGACAATAGGTTGCAGAGTTCTCTGTGGAAAACAAAAAAAAAAAAAAAGGGAAATTAAAAAAAAAGGAGGTGGGGGGAGGGCTGTTGTGAGCTCTTCTCAGTGCTCCTCAAACCTTGGGAACTTCAGCTGTGGCTGCTGGCAAGAAGGGGCCGCTAATCCCGCGGTCTGTAGCAATCAGAAACACAGCCATATTTAGTCATGTTTTCCAGCCCCTTCTCCGGTTCCTGCCTGCTGAGCAGCCATTTGGAAGGCGAGCGGGGCTACGAATTCAAACCAAAAGAAAACGTTACCAGCCCATGCAGAATTCGGAACGAGATATCCACAGCCCCACGAAGCTGATGATAAAACCGTGGTGGAAATCGCTGCCTGAGTGACACTGGAGCTGGCCAGGGACGCCAGCCCTGCGCCGCAGGAGCCGGCCGACCCAGAAATCGGCTGTGTGACTCAGGATTGCTGCTGCTGGGCCGCCCGCTCCCTCCAGAGGCTTGCCCCAGGCTTTATTAACACCACTCACCTTCACCCGAGCTGCGCTCACATGGAGTTAAGATAGTTTGGGTAACACGGGTTAAATACGGAATGGGAAAATTGCCGTAGTCTCCCAAGTACATGCTATAAATTCAGGCAATTTAGGGCAGAGGGGAAAGCCGGAAGCAATCTGAGCGTATTCTTCAGCAGTGGGAACGCACAGGTAGGGCACCTAAATAAATTTAATTGCAGTACCAGGCTATAGCTATAGCCATGTCATTCTGGAGAAGTCACTTTAGTTTTATCTCCTGACTCGCTTGCAGTGATTTTTAAAGACACAGTATCTTTTCCTCTCCTTGATCCCCGTTCTCCAGCCGTCAGCCCGTGTGGGTGCCTCAGCTGTCTATCTCTTACCCCGATACACTTGCCAAATACACTTTGTGTTTGACCTCAACACTGAGTTTCCTCACTTTGCAGTATGTATTTAGAGGTTAATTACAGTATTCACGTGACGGACTTTACCCTGGATAACATCCACGTTCTACCTAACGCAAACTAGCATACGTGCACCTGTTTATACCCGTATATAAACTCATCTGTACACGTGTGCACACCCACACGCACACAAGGCTTTAAGAAAGTCTCAGCACTGCTCCTTTCTACTCCTTCAGGGGGCTGCTTTGGGCTTGCAGGCTGCTTGCCCCACACCAGTGCCTCTCCCAGGGCCTTCATATCCTCCAGCTGCCTGTCCCACCCAGAGGGGGGACGCTCTGGCCCCCCACCACAATGCATGGTGCCAAACGCTGGGTCCCAAGGGGCCCCCTGGGCTCCTGCTGTCTGAAGATCGCTGAGGATTTGGGGGCACATCCTCAACTTGCATCCCTCCTCTGCAGTTCTCCACTGGCCTGGACCAATGGGAACCCAAGCCTTGATGTGGGGGGTGGGGGCATGGAGGGGGTGCCCACCCCCACTGCAACTCCCTCACCAACATCCCTGTGTCTGTTCCAGCAGGTTGGCCCCTTGGAGGTTGCATCTACTCCCAGCATCCCTCAGCCCTCTGCTTCTGCAAGTTTTCTTTTGTTCCTCTTTTCTGCAGCAGGAACTTTCCCTTGGAGCCATTAGGAGGAGAAGGGAGACAAGGAGAAACGAGAGCCAGAGGTTCAGATCGTGAACAGACACAAACTCACAAACTCCGCTGCCAAAACCTCATTGAAGTCTCCAGAGCCACTGGGAGCGTGAGGCCACAAGCCAAGGGCTGACTGCCCTGCTGCTGCTCAGCCCTCTTCTTGCAGCCTGGAAGGCCAACTGTGTCCTGGGCTATATCAAAAGAGACGTGACCAGCAGGTGGAGGGAGGTGATTGTGCCCCTCTGCTCTGCCCTCGTGAGACCCCACCTGGAGTACTGCGTCCAGCTCTGGGGCCCACAGCATGAGAAAGATGTGGACCTGTTAGAGTAAGTCCAGAGAAGGGCCGTGAAGATGATCAGAGGACTGGAGCACCTCTCCTATGAAGAAAGGCTGAGAGACCTGGGGATGTTCAGCCTGGAGAAGAGAAGGCTCCAGGGAGACCTAGTTGTGGCCTTTCAATCACAGAATCGTTAGAATTGGAAGGGACCTCAAAGACCATCTAGTTCCAACCCCCTGCCATGGGCAGGGACACCCTCCACTAGACCAGGTTGCCCGAAGCCCCATCCAACCTGGCCTTGNAGCTGTCCTGTAGGCCCCTTTAGGTATTGGAAGGCTGCGATTAGGTCTCCCTGGAGCCTTCTCTTCTCCAGGCTGAACAAGCCCAACTCCTTCAGCCTGTCCTCACAGGAGAGATGCTCCAGCCCGCTGATCAACTTTGTGGCTCAATACCTAAAGGGGTCTTATAAAAAGGATGGAGAGGGACTCTTTACTCGGGTAGACAATGACAGGACAAGGGGCAATGTTTTAAAACTGAAGGAGGGTAGATTTAGATCAGATGTTAGGAAGAAATCCTTCCCTGTGAGGGTGGTGAGGCACTGGCACAGGTTGCCCAGAGAAGCTGTGGAGGCCCCATCCCTGGCAGTGTTCAAGGCCAGGTTGGATGGGGCTGTGGGCAACCTGGTCTGGTGGAGGGTGTCCCTGCCCATGGCAGGGGGGTTGGAATGGGATGATCTTTTAAGGTCCCTTCCAACCCAAACCATTCTGTGATTCCCCAGCACCCACCAAGCTCTCTGCAGCATACCCAAAATCCCTGCTCATGCTGCCGGTGGCCATCCTGTGTCACTGTGCCCAGACCCCTGCTACAGCTGACATCACACCAGGTAATCCCTTTCATGAACTGCTCACGCTCCAACTGAAACCACTGTTACAGTGGTTTTCAGCTCCTCTACTTCTGCGGGCCTGCTGCTTTAGAATTAGTTTATAGCAAAGCTCTCTGTTTAACATAAAGCTGTTACCAAGCCGTAACTGGGGTTTGAAGAAGATCACCTCACGCTATCAGCTCTGTGCTGTGACAAAATGCCAGCTTAGGTGTGTCAGCACCAAAACAGTCAGAAACAGACCAAAAAAAAATTACCAGCTGAAACAAACTTGCCCAGTGTGCTTCAGCACTCATAGGGTGGCCGAGGGGCGTGGGAGCCCCGACCCTCAGAAACGAGCCCCTGCTGCAGCGTGCAGCCGGCAATCACATTTCATCCCGGCGCAGACAAATTCCTCCTGCACTTCCTCGGCGCCGCCGAGCACAGCACGCCCGCCCAGGAGGGCAGATTATAATCAGGCTCAGCGGGGCTCATAATCAACACAGGTAAGTACACACGGCGTCTTGCTGTGATTTGGAAATAAATAAGGCGACCCCTTTTCACCTGCTGTATCGTTGATAATTCATACCCTTCCTCCGGTTTTCGACTCATGAGGAATTTCTTCAGCTGAAACTATTCTTCATTCCCTTTCTGAGATACGTAATTTTTAAACGTGTTGCGGTCCATCAGTCACAGCCAGTACTCTCCATTCACCATTCCCACACGATCCTTTAAGGCTGTAGTTTAGCAGTAGGACCCTACCAGACCCACACGTCCCCAAATTTTACCCGACAGCTTCTCCCGAAGCCTGTGCCCAGCTGCAGGCACGGATGCGAGCGTTTGCTAAAGGCAGGTTTTGTATTTTTACCATCAATCTTTCTCCCATAAATGTTTGTCTCTTATTATTATTTTTATTTTTTTAAAGAAGGAGAGAAATTCAAATTGCAGAGCAGGGATTGCCACGAGCATTTCTGTCTTATTTTCTGCAAATTGTTGTGCCATGGCTGGCTCTGCCATCAAGGCATTTGGTAGGTAGTTCAGAGAGGAGAGGAAAGGAGAAAAAAGGGGAAAAGAAAAAAGAAAGAAGCCTGCATTAGCCAGGCAGGAGAGTTTCCTGCCTCTGAAATACACCTGCCCCAGTGACACCAGCACAGGGCTCAACGCCGTGCCCTGGCAAGCCGGACTGCGGCCAAGAGGTGCTCCGTGGGCTCCCACCCAGGCCCCTCTCACCCTCCTGCAGCACAGCCACAGCTCCGCCATGGCCAGATGGAGAGCGACGGCCTCCCCAGCCTCAGCTCTTCCCACCACCGTGCCTGCTGTGGGATGTTTCCTTCCTCCGCCCCAGTGGTCAGGAGCAGCTTTCTTCAGTGGGGAAACCAGAGCCAGCTGCCTGCAGCAGCGCTCCGGCCCACACACCGCTTGCCACCGAGAAGTGGGTCTGGGGAGCCTCCTGCCAGCATCCCCCCACTGCCTCCCGGCTCCGGGGCATCTCCCTTGCCTCAAAATATAGACTGTCTTTCCTGGGAGATGAAGAAGTCCAACTCACGCATTTTGTTTGGTATGAATGTCCCGTGACACTTTATTTTGATCGCCTCGCAGCTTTTAATAGATGGTGGCAGTGTCATGAGGCAGCTTCCCTGCTGGGCGAGCTGTTGGTGCTGCAGCCCTGCGGAGAGCAGGTGTCCTGTGCAACAGCTAAGAGAGGTGCTGGGGGGGATGCTGAGGCAGGGTTTGGGGGACTGCTCTGTCAGAGCCTGGGCAGCAGAGCAGGGAACAGCTGCTCTGTCCACCCAGGGGACAGGACCTTGAAATCTGCCCGTGGACCTGCACAATAATCCTGGGTGCAGGTCTGCCCGTGCCCCACGTCAGTGCAGTCGGTGCCCATCTCTCTCCATCACACACCTCTGCTCCTGGGTTATGAGAGAGGAGCCACAGTGAAGCTGTGATCCAGCCTCCCTCCGTGATTTTCTCCCAAACCCTGATTCATCTGCTGCCCAAAGCAAACAAGTCGGGTCCCTTCATGGGGACGAAGTGCCAGGCTCCACTCAGCCTCAGCGTCGCCCCGAGGCTACGCCGGGGCTGTGCTACACCCTGCGAGGGAAGAACCAGCTCTGCAGGCCACGCTGCACGTGGCTCCACCTCCTCGGCGCCTGCACCCGTCCCATCCGTGTCCTGACGCTTCCGTCGGTGGCAGCGGGGACGCGTGCCCCACACTAGCCAGCCCTGTGAGTTCAGGTGCCTGTGCCCAGCCCCTCCAACAGCTTTCTATTCAAAGAGCTCTGGTTTCCTCACCAGAACTGGTGCAGGCACACAGCTTCTGGGGTAGGTGAGGTTTTACTCCTGGTGTAGATTTCCTCCTACGCTGTAGAGATGCTGTGCGTTGCTCTCCAGTGGAACTCTGGTGCTCTGGCTGCACTGGCCATCTCCCCTCCGAACCAAACTGCCTGGCTGCAGCAGAGAGGTGAGCACTTCCCTTAGCCAAGGAGAGGGGATGTGGCGCAGATCAATTCCCTTCAGCATCACAGCAAGGGCCTGAGTAATCACGGACAGCACAAGCCTGGCACCTCTCCTCGCGTGGGTCCCACCGCAGGGTCTGAACTGCAGATCCTTGCTGGAGCGTAAGCCACGTCCTTGGAGTCACCTCCCCGAAACTTCCCGGGTGAGAGGGAAACGGTGAGTCGGGCTTCAGGCAAAAGCTGATCGAGAGCTTTACCCGTGCCTTGCCCACAAGGGCACACCAGGGTGAGACAGCTGGGTGCCTCGTGCTTCTGAAAACGATGAGCCGGCTTGCTGCAAGCTGCGTGGCATGCAATTACATCGACAGCAAAAAGGATCAAAAGCCTGCACAGCAAATTGGGCTGCGCGTTATCTCGTTAAAACCTGTTTTGGCTGTGCCGATACCTCTGCTTCAAAGCCTGCTGCAGTTCCTAGCGACAACATTAGCACTTCTTATGCAAGCCGAGAGCCTTGCCCGAGACCAGAGCGGGTTCATTCTCCGTGGTGAGCTCCGTGCACCTGCTCCGGCTGCAGGGGAGGCTTCGGGAGGCAGAAACAGGGTCTGAAAGAGCTGGCTCCAAGGCAGGATGAATTCGGCACAGTGCACGCAGCCCCCACGCCCCTCTCAGCCCCCAGAGGGGAAGTGTTGAGAAGGAAATGAAACAACAAGCTTTCGACACATGCCTGCTGGCCGTGGGGCAGGATGGGGAGGCTGCATCCATCCAGCAGCCTGCAGGGCCAGGAGGTTTTGCCAGGGTCCTCTCTCTTCCCAGGGACAGCCCAGGCTTGGGAAGAGTGGTCGGAGAGGAAAGAGGCAGCCAAAGCTGGCTCAGCGCTCTTGTTACCGAGGTTAGGAGGAAGGATGCTCCCCTTGCCACCGCACCAGGAACGCTCAGTGCCAGGAGTTTGGGGGAGGAAAAGTGAAAGGTGGGCTCGGTTCTGGCACAATGCTGTTTCTTTGTAAGGCAACACAGGGAGATGTTTCCCTGGATACAGCAGGAACGAAGAGCAGGAAGCAAATTTCTTTGATCACAGCTCCAAGGGTTGTTGGAGTTTTTTTTCCCCCTCCATCAAGGATCACTTCACTCACAGAACTGGTGTAGGCTGCCCTACGGGGCCGGCTGCCAGCACCCCTCCTGGCTGCACAGCTCAGCGTCTGGCTGCTGCTAGGCACATCTCTCAGCCGGCCACCACCAGCCCCCTCCACGAGCACTCTGCCTCCAGCAAGACTTCTTCTGGCCACAGAGCACCACCTCAGCTTGGGCCTTATGCGAGGTCAGGGATCTGAGTGAAGGCTCCTCTCCTGAAAAGGAACCTAAGGAAGCAATCCACGTACCCTGAGTGATACACGCTGCTGTAACACCCCTTTCCATGAGGTTCTGCACAATTCCCATCAGAAGTCAATTAAGGCTGTAGTGAACAAACCCATCCAGAGTGTAATTCCATATTAATTAGCAGCACACAACCACAGTATGAGTAACACGGCATTGCGAGGATGGCCACTCCATCATCATCAGTTCTCCATTTCCTCCCTCAGACTGCCTTAGGGCCGGGGTGCTGAGCAATAGCGAAACCCGCGGGCAGATCCCTCCCGCGGGGCAGGCGTGCCCCCGGGCAGCACTGCGTCCCACAGGCTGCTGCCGCCCGCATGCGTCCTCAGCTGCCGCAGGGGAGCGGAGAAGGCAGCCTGCCTGAAGCGCTCCTCGGGCACAACCGAGCAACCGCCCAGTCCAAAGGGTGGCCACGCTTTTACCTCGTTGACTTTTAAGACTCCTTCTCTGCGCATTTTACCCAAATTGAAAGCGCCGTGGGCCAGCCCTCCCCAGTCTCGGTGAGGGCGGCTTTTGAAGCGACACCAGCACCCCTCCTCTCACGTGCCAGACCGTCAGCACTCGAGACGTTCCATGTTTTTCTTTTCCTCTCGCTGCACTGCGGCTCAGCTGTTTGTTTTGCTCAGCCACGCTGGCTCGAAACGGTAGCGACGACAGGAGAGTCACAAATTTAGGACTACAGGATTTTTTGTTGTTTGGTTTTTTTTTTTCTTTTCTCTTTTTCCTTCTGCTTTCGCTCCACTGCTGGAACGTTAGGGGAAGGAAAAACTAGGTCCAGACCAACAGCAAACAGTCATCTACTAGCACTGGCTATCTGTCCCGGGACGGGGAATGCTGTCTCCAGCTGTGCTTGGAGGCAAGGTTCAAAAGGCCGTGCCCCCGGCGAAGCTGAGATCCGGGCTCTTCGGGGAAGGCCAGGCAGCTGGATCCTGCGGCAGGGCTGGGGCAAAGCCTCCCCAGAGGAGGCTGAGCGGCTCTCACGGCTGGGCCGCGCTTCCCGAAGAGCCCCGCGGCTGGCCAGCATGGGCCACCCACAGCAGCCCCGGAGCTTCCTCCCCACAGCAAGCGCCACGCGGCAGGCTGTGCGCCCATGTGCATGGGTGCTGCATGGGTGCTCCTGGACAGCGCAGGACAAGGATAAATGCTTTAGTGCCGCAGGGGCCTGTTGCTCACCGATCTCCAGCTGGGCTGCAGCAGCCTCTGCCTGCGTGTTTTGGATCACCCAGACCCCTGCCCCGAGGCCTCCCGCCCCGCCGGGGCTGGCAAGGCTGCAGTTTTCCTCCAGCGCCGTCACTGAGCCGTCCCAGCTCCACAGGCATTTCTTCTGCGCCCTCGGCCTTGACAAAGCGATTCACCATTTACATTAAGTGGTACCTGAGACAATTCAGGGAGGAAACAGAAGAGGGCTAGAGCCCGGGCCTAAACCTGGCAGGTCCGGGCTGCTGCGCCCCGAGCCCAGGAACCGGCTCTGATGGCCACTGTCCTCCCTCTGCCCTGGGGGAGGCTGTTGGGAACGGGCTGAGAGCTCGGCTGCCCCGGGGGGAGGAAGGCTCCCCACAGCAGCCCTCCATGCTGTAGGTTTAGCAATTTGCCTCCACTTCGCTGAGGCTGCGGGCGCCGATTTTTCTGCCCCTTGGTTCTGGTCTGTAACCCGCAGCACTGCGACTGGATTTTTTTTAATTACTTTTTTAGCCTGGGTTATTGTATTTAATTCTCTGCTTTACAGACCCTTTGTGCCAGCACAATGGTCTAGCGCAGGGATGGGAATATTTGAAATCAATTTTAGCACCAGCCCTTGCGTTTTCTGAAGCCACATCCACATGTCCCCTCTCACTCGGACCCTTCTGACGCCCGCTGCGCTCCGCTCTGAGGTTGGATCGTGCAGGGAACAGAAGAGCTCTAGCGCCAGCTTCCAGGAAGGACGCCCTTGTAGGGTCCACAGGTCGGGCCCCAGTTCAGTCTCTTGGCCACCCTTATTACAGCGTTTGCAACCGCCCACCTACTCAGACCACCCCCCAGATCTTGGGAAAACCTGTGAGGCATTGAGCGGCTCTGGAGATCCACAGAGCAACTGGCCTGGAGCCACGAGACCTACTAGCTCAAGGTTGCACTCTGCAAAGCAGAAAACGTTGCAGGCGACTAATTTCAGCCCTTCACAGGGATGCACAGAGGTGGAAAGCTGGAGGAAAGTACTGCGCCAGTGGAAAATGAAGACAGACAAGTCTCTTCCCGCCTTGCACAGGACAGCGCAGCCCACAGGCCGTACGCCGGCTCACGCGCAGCAATGCAAAGGGCACAAAAAGCAGCCTGAGCTTAAAAGTGCCAGCGCCCGTCAGCACCCCGGTGCTGTCAGGGCAGTTCTGGGTGCCTCAGCAGCACCTGCCCAGCTGGCCTCAGCTCAAGGACATCCTATGGTGGGAAAGCAATCTGAATGTAATTTAAAGGGCGTGCTGTTCACAGAGGTACCCCGCGTGTTTCTGCAAAACACCTTGGAAAAAGTCCTAAGTATCGGAACCCATAACTCCCAGACAAGAGTAACTCCAGTCCCGTTTTTAACAGCGCGGACACGAGACAGGAGCACAGCAGCGCCTGTATACCAGCCGTCCGCATCGCGCCTCCGTCCCTCCACGCATTAACCCCTACCCAGGCTTTCGAGAGCTGCAGCCTGCGTGACACAACATCAGGAGCTGTTCATGCTCACACGGACCCCTCAGTGTGGCTACACCCCCTCGCGCGTGGCCAACGTTCAATTCTCCTCCTTCTGCGCTCCCCCTCCCCTGGTTTTTTTAAACGTCTACCTACACTTAAGTGCCTTAATGAGAAGCCTTTTTCCCCTCTCCACGTTTGCTCAGACAGAAATCCCACCCTTTGGGCAGACACGTGTGGTCCCCCAAGAAGAAGCGCACCGTATGCCCCACCATTTGCCAGCACTGGCCTTGGCAGCCACGCTTGCCGCCTGCGCCGTACCCCTCGTGGTGCGCGCCAGCACTTCCTTCCCCATTGCCCCCACCCAGGGTCGGACTCAGCCCTGACCGCAGCTTCTCACTCAGACTCTCCCATCCAGGTTTAAATCCAGGATGAGAGGGATGAGGTTACAGTTATCAGGTGCTGGTGTCATACTCGGGGTGTTTGTGCCGTGGCTGTGGCGCCGGGTTACAGGAGCACCCGGGGCAGCTTGAGGGGCCACGGACAAGATGAATACAGCCATGAGTGCCTTACTCAACTCCTACGAACTGTAGGTTTTCTGGGCCCAAGCTGGAAGATGAGCGAGAGGTGGTTTTGCAAATCCATTGACGAAATACACTGACCTCGGCGACTGCAGAGGCTGGAAATACAAGTGATGAGGAGAGCTTGTTCACAGCAGTTGTTAGTTACCGACCCGGAGATACCGACGTCTGGCCAAGAACAGACCCAGCTCGGCTCAAACTCGCAGCCTCCCGTTTGGAACCGGCAGCTCTCTGAAAGCACCCAGACACGGGGCAATTATCTTCCTGCGAAATCCCCGGTGTTGGCCACCGCCAGCCGCCCCGGTGACACACCGCAGGTACCGCAGCACCCGATTTCAGCTACGGAGAGTCACTCGGCGTCAGGGGAGGTCTGCAGCGCTGCGGGCAGGCCAGGCCGGTGCTCCGACGCCGCAGCCGCTGCCTTCGGAGGCGACGGGCGCGCTCTTCGCTGTGCCTAGGGAAGGAGGGAACGGCAACACACGCACGTGGACTGCAGCACATGGATAATCTTTATTGGTAACATCAGTGGAGCACCAGTAAACCATTACTGACTGTAGTGGTGACACACAGCTGAGGCACATGCTAAGGCACTTTTCATTATATAAAAAAAAAATTAATCTTTCTTGTGACAGCGATTGGGACACGAGGCTCCCGCATTTAGAGCGCTTCAGGCATACAGTATGGCGCTTCATATTTAATTATTTTTACTTCGCTCATAAGTAGGTCTAAATGCAGCATATACAATATGGTTAAGAATACAGGTAAATCCAGCAACCAGTGTACGGTGTAGAAAAGTAAAGACTATCTATATATAACCATGGTCCCAATAGAAAGGCAGTGATAAAGACCTTTATTTTTTTTTCTTAATTACTTATTACGAGAGATACAAAGGCCTTACGTATATCTGTGCAGATTAACGGGTTTTTAATATACTCTTAGTCAATGGTGCACAATAACTAATCCCAACCCCTGGTTACAGAGCAGGTGCGAGAGGCTTGGACATGTCAATAGAAGGGATCTCCCTCCCCTTATTCCCACCCTCTGCCCACTACCCTGTGAAATTCCCCCAGATTCTGTCTATTACCCTTAAATATATTTGGTCCCCCAGAGATTCTCAGACAAGCGCAAGGACGTTATTTTGCTTCCCCAGCCTGTCATTAACTACTGGTCCACGCTACCTTAGATGAAACCGCTCAGAGGCAGACACTGACAGGACATCATTGCACTTCAGAGATCTGTCCAGACAGTAAAAATAAGAAAGAGGGGGAAGAAAGAAAAAAAAAAAAAAAAAAAAAAAAAAAAAAANAAAAAAAAAAAAAGAAGAAAAAAAAAAAGGACAACTTTGGCAAGTCCTCCAGGTAACTGGTCCCGAGAGGAGCTTCCCTCCTCACCCCTCCCTGGAAACATGTGAAAGAAGAAAGGGCAAGTCGCCATGGCCAAAGCACACCGTTTTTCCTGAATCTGCTCCCGAACCACGTGGGTGGGCAGATTAAAAGAGGCAGAAGTCTGAGGTCACTGAACATGATTGCCGAAAGCAAACAAAGAGGGAGGGGAAAGAACACAGGAAGGCGCTTCCCTGCAGCTAGAATCAAAGACAAAAGGAGATTTACAGCAAAAATAATCTTTCCCTAACCCCGCTCCCTCCAAACCGCGTTAAGGATTCACCAGCAGACATGGCACGGACAGTTCTACAGGCCTCTGTAGCCACCAAACTGCTGGTCAGATTTCAGAGCCCCGACTCTTTGGCATTAAATACAAAGAGGATTAGGAAACTGGAAAGAGGAGGAAGCTAGGAACGCAGATGCTCCAGATACACAGAGCTGGGCTTGCTCTGCAGATCCCCAGCCAGTTTAAGAGGAGAGGGTTTGCTGAAAGTCCAGTGGAAGAGGGGAGGGTGGATGGGTCACTCCATCACGTGTAACCTGGGTCAAAAGGGAGGACTTATTCAGTAGCTTTGGCATCACCAGCATCAGCCTTGCCATCCACTTCCTCATCGGAGCACTCTCCTGTACCCTTCCTGACAATTCGACGTGTCACGACAAACGGCAGGTCCCCGCGCCTAGGGAAGGACGGACAGTATGTCAGCAACACAAGGTGCCGCTGAACTCACCGGACTGGGCAGGCTCTGGAAAGAGGGAGGGAGGTACCCGGCTGCGCTGTCTGCTGCGGGCGGCTGCTGCCACGGGCAGTTACAGCAAGACTACGCCGGGCTGGCTGCCGAGGTATTGCACAAAATGCTCTGCCTTACCTGAGTTTGCTCTTCAGGGAGCTGACTTCTCTATTCATTGCATCAGCTGTTTCAGTGGCATCCTCCAGCTCACGCTGGAGCTTCCTACGGGATGCGTTGGCTCGCTGGGCCTCCTCTTCTGCTTCCTCGAGCTGGCGTTTCAGCTGCTTCAAGCGCACGTTCGCCTTGTCCGCCTAAGCGGTATGGGAGAGGAGAGAGATCAGTGTTTCCCCAGGGTTACAGCATGGTAACTAGAGCAGCAAAGAGCAGCTCTCAAAGCCCACCTCTTCCCTTCCTGAAGGGAGCTGCCTAGGACCTGACAGCTCCCACCTTTTCCTTAAAAGCAGTACGTTTTCATCTGTGTTATCGTGTAATCACCGTGAGGGAAAAGAAGAGAAACCCACAGGAAGGTTAATGCCAGAGCCCTCCTAGATGCAGACAATGGCTTGGTCATAGAAGGAAAATCCTCCCACCAGAAAACTCAGCGATGTCACAGGTAACAACACACACCTGATCTTTGAACTGCTCGGCATTACGCCTCTCATCATCCACCTGCAGCAAGATATCCTTCAGCTTCTTCTCGGCACGGCGCACCTGCTTGCTGGCAGCCTGGCGCTCCCTACACAGAAGTACAGCGATGATCAGGCAAGAACTTATCTCCTGTTGTCCCCAACAGGAAGACTTGGCATGGGCAAGTAGAAACAAAAGGAGAGAGCAAAAGTCTTCCTAACTTTGGCAAAAAGAGGATGGGAGGCAATGTTTCCCAGAAGTGACTAAAAGGCACTGATGTCACACAGATATGAAGCTACAGAGGAGCAGCAAGCGTATCACAGCTGCAGCATTAGGAGTGCTTGTATCTGGAAGAAGCTAGAAGTCTCTACAATGAAAAACAAGGAAGGTTTGCCAAGATCTTACTTGTGTACTACCCAGTATACCTAGGATGAAGCCCTCACCCAGACAAATCAGAATTTGTTCAAGAGAACTTAAAATCCCAGAGTGGGTGGAGGCTTGTAAAACACAGTTTCTACCAGGACATACTTTGTCTCCATGTCCAACTGCTCTTCCAGCTGCGCTATCTTTGCTTCCAAGGCTGTGATGCTGGCCTTGTACTTGGACTTCACAGCACTCTCCATCTCCTGCAGTTTAAGCTTAAGCTCCTTGTTCTGGCGCTCCATCTGCTGGCGAGCGTTCTCGTTCTTCTGTGCGTTGCTGCGCTCAGCATTCAGGTCGGCATTCATCTGATCGATCTGCAGAGAGAAGCAGCGTATTGAGCTCTCCAGCCTGAAAGGCTGATTTATTTCGCAGACACATGCTGACATGCAAACAAAAAGGAGCCTCAGGGTGAGCTGAATACCTGGAATAACTCCGACGAAGAGGGAGCTGTCTGTAGGCAGGACACTTCTTAAAATATCTTAGTTTACCCAGATTTTCAAAGTAATTCCTTGAATAACAGGTTTATCAACCTCCTCTTAGGGCTAAATTCGCCAATCACGTACACTGCTCTCTGGGGCGAAGGCCATGGTTTGGCGCTTAACACAGTAATTATCAGTCTTGGTGAATTACAAAAATCCCGAGGCAAGTGGATCCAATCTGTGTGCTTTACTAATTTATCATTTATTTGCCGTCTGCCTACTTCCACTACAAAGCGGCAGCTTAAAAATGCTGACTTTCACAGGTGAAAGGGTAAGAACTCAGGCCACTTCCAAGCCAGGGCTCTGTGTGACTGTCAGCCATGCAGAGAACTATGCTCTCATCCACCAGAGTGAACAAGCTGTTTGGAAAACCATCAGCCTAGCTCCTTGGCTTTGGAGCGCTAAGAAAACAAGACACTTGACTCTCAAAGTTGGGCAGATAAAATATGGCAGAGCACAGGCAGATTAAGATCATGGTTTCTATAGCAGCCTAACAAATTCCATATGGTTAGTCCATTTCAAGAAGCATGGAACTGGCAGAAACATCATTTTCCAAACACACTGTGGCACTGTTCAGCATGCCCAGCTGGAGCTGCATGCTACAGATCATCTTTCTCATAAACCCTTAATGCAGAAAAAAGGGACTGGGAGTTGTGGTTATTTTTTTTCTAATGAACTTGGGTGGTTGTTCCAATTATCAAACGATTTAAGTGATCAAAACCCATGAGTTAACATCAGCTCTGACTGCCCACCCTATTTTCTGTACCGCGGTATTCAGGTGTTTCATCTCGGTTGCACCTACGGATTTCTGAGGGCCTGTACTGTGCACAGAGCAGCAGCTGGCATTACTCAGAGAGCAGTTTGACAATTTACACAGACTAGAGAACCCTTGCTGGCCCACACAGCCTGAACAGGTACCTGAAGATTTGCCTTCTTGAGCCGGTCATTGATTATCTCCGTGTTGCCCTGTTCTTCTTCTAACTCCTCCTCCAGCTGAGCTATCCGGGCCTCCAGGCGTCTCTTTTCCTCCATGGCCAGTGCTCTACAAGGACACAACCATCAAAGCAGTGTTGGTGGCATTAATGCCTTGGGGATAATTCACCACTCCTAATTTTACAAAATAAACTCAGTCTTTCAAGAGCAGAGGGGATAGAGTGTGTGCCACAGTCTACCTAAAAATAACAGCCTGCAACGTATTTTCTCAAACCATCTCCTCCACCCTTAAACAGGGAACATTACTCACCCTTTACCACTGTTGTTGGCAATCTCATCAGCCAGCTCATCCCTTTCTTGCTGGGCCTGGCGCTTGGCACGCTCAGCAGCTGCAAGTTCCTGGAATGAAAATGAGACGGTCAGTGATCCAATGGGAAGCTACCAGTTAATGCGGCATAGGAAAAAGTAGTTACTGGTAATGGGTGGTATGGTCTCTAGCTAGATCCAGACTTAATTATAAGACATGGTCTGTTCCCCACCCACCCCATGGCTTCCTTTGTTTCGCACACTCCTCATCACAGCTGTCAGAAAAGGGCCAAATTCTGCGTTTTGCAGTGGAGCTCATATTTAAGCAGAGCAGAAAGTACAAAAGAAAGGAAATAACCGCTTGAGCTTAGACTGCTACACTTAGTTCTTGGCGAAAGAAAATGAACAAACCCTTGACTTGCGTGCATATTGCATTACCTCCTGCAATTGGATCATCTCTGCCTCCATGCTCTTCAACTTCTTCTCATTTTCTTTGGCCTGTGCCAAGATCTCTTCTCTGGAAGTACGCGTGTCCTCCAGTTCCCGCATGTAATCCTTCATCTGTGCCTGAAGAGGGAGAACAAAAAAGGGCGAATTTCAGAGGAGCCACATTAACAAATTGGGTTTGTTTGTCTCACGGGAAGCATGGAGGGAAAACGGAAACAGGGATTCGTTCACCTTCAGCTACCAAAAATGTTCCTGTAAAAACAAAAGGAATCATCCTTTTCCCAGTTCACAAGTAACAAGGCGAATCAGTAATGGAAGCAAACAGGACTGCTTAAATTGCAGGGAAAAACCTCATCTTTTTAGATATAGGGAGGGGGGAAGAGAGGGTACAGGAAGCTTTCTAGTGAAGCAATGGAACAGTCTGGGGAAGATTTGGAGTTTTTCCTCACAGAAATTTCTTGGGGCAGGAGAAGGTATAAATGGTATTTAAGTCCCTCCAGCTTTGCAGCTCCATAATCCTTTCCAAAAACACTGACATGAGGCAAGCGTTAGAGTGGACTTTCCCTACAGCTTGTCTCCCAGGGAGTTAAACAGGCAGATGGGGGTTAGAAGGATGTTTGAAATGCCAATAAATCTGTTAGGGTAAATTGCTACAAGGCTCTGCAGCTCTGGTGACACTGATGCATGGTTCTCATGAAGTGAAATGTTGTATCCCATTTCCCTGGGTAAACGCTCTACCATGACAGCTAAAACAGCTGCAGCTTCTCACCTGCAGTTTGCGGAGCTGCTTGATGGCTTCTTCCCGATTCTTGTTAGCAGTGTCTATATGGCTTTCCAAATCCTTCAGGTCCATCTCTAGCTTCTTCCTGGCAGCCACAGCAATGGAGCGCTGTTTTCGTTCGTCTTCCAATTCCACCTCCATCTCCCGCACCTGCAAGGAGAAACAGAGGCATCAGCCTTTCAGCTCCTTGATTTCCCAACAGCTACTTTTCGCATCCCCCTTTCAAACTGTACCTAAGCGCAAGCCTGTGACTTACTTTCATTCTTCCTGGCAGGGGGATGGGGCTGACATTGCTACTAATAAAGCTACATGGCTTCCTTTGATACACAAAGGCTGTTTGACCAATCATGCACACAAGGGGGAAAGTCTCTCACAGCTTTGCAGTGCTGCCTGGAGAGTCACCATTACAGGAACCTGTGCATTGGCACTCTGTCTAACCATCCTAGGACACAAGTGCCTTCGTTTATGGAACACTTTCAGGATTTACAGAGCAATTCTTACTTGTCTGATCAGCTGTTTCTTCTTCTCTTCATTCTGTTCATCACGTCCCTGGAGGTCCCGGTCAAACTGTGCCTTCATGGCCTGTTGGTTGACTTCGAGCCGCAGTTTAGCATCCTCTGTGGCCTGCAGTTCATCCTCCAGCTCTTCCAGCTGTGTCTTCATCTCCTCCACCTGCTGCTCCAGGGCTCGCTTAGCCTTCTCCAGCTCATGGACCTACAGCACAGTACCACACATCAGGTTTCCTCAAAGAGTGCAAACAATTTCACCTATACTAAGAGCAAAAAAGTCCAAGAACACTGCATCTGTCCCTCACATTAGGGCAGAGATACTCCTCAAAGCCAGCAGCTTGCATACCTGTAAGCTGCCAGTGTGGATCACTATTATCTATTAGTTCTGGTCATAGAATCACTAAGGCTGGAAAGGACCTCTGAGATCATCAAGTCCAACCGTAAATGGTCATGTATGTGTGTGGTGGTGGGGAGAAAGAAAAGCACTCATTAGCCCACTCCTGACCTACTCAGACTTACCAGAGCTGGACACCTCTGGTTCTGACTGAATTCAAGAAAACAATTTTGTCCTAGTTTCAGCTGGGATAGAGTTCGTTTTCTTCCTAGCACTGGTGTAGTGCTGTGTTTTGGATTTATGATGAGAATAACGTTGGTAACACACCGGTGTTTTAGTTGTTGCCAAGCGGTCAAGGACTTTTCAGCTTCTCATACTGCCCTGCCAAGGAGAAGGTGGGGGCACCCAAGAAGCTGGGAGGGGGCATGGCCAGGACAGCTGGCCCAGAGTTGCCAAAGGGATATTCCATACCATATGACATCAGGCCCAGTATATAACCTGGAGGGGGTGTGGGCCAGCAGGTAGCGTGGCTCAGGAACTAGCTGAGCATCGGCTCCAGGTAGTAAGCAATTGTGCTGTGCATCACTTGTTTTGTGTATCATTTTATCATCATCATTATTATTCTTCTCTTCCCTTTCTGTCCCATTAAACTGTCTTTACTTCAATCCATGAGTTTAACCTTTTTTTTTTTCTCCCAATTCTCTCCCCTGTCCCATTGGGTGGGGGGGAGTGAGAGAATGGCTGTGTGGTTGTTTCAGCTGCCTGCTGGGTTAAACCATGACAACTTTTTAGCCTCTGAATTTTTTCTTTTCCTTCCTGCTTATGATAACATTTTTTTATCTTGAAATACTGAGGTTACTGTCCTCCAGTGCCTAGCTACTCCTGGTATTTTACATATCAGGCTCACATCCTACCTGCATCTCTGCCACAATGATGCCAGCTAATTTTCAGTTTGCCACTGCCTCAATTTGGGTTGTTTCTAGGCTCTTCCAACCCATCTTTCTCACTTACTAATGTAACAGAAACATAACATTCACAAACTTACAATGTGTCCAGTATTCTCTACTACATTCCTATGTTCACACTAGCAAAAGCTTTTTTCAGTATTAACCTGTGTGACTTTTCCTGCACAGATATTTTAACTTCATACTTACACTTTTCCCAACATCATCCTTTGAACTCATGAGGTCTTCCATCTCTGCACGGAACTGTTTATTGATTCGTTCCAGCTCAGCTTTCTGCTCTATGGCTTCTTCCAGGTTTCTGGCCAGGGAGAGGGCCTTAGTCTCCTTCTCTCGGGCTTCTGCCTCAGCGCGGTCCCGTTCTTCTGCATACTTGGCAGAGATGTTCTTCTCCTCTGCCAATAGCTACAAGAGCACAACATCAGTATTCTGAGAATTTACTGACAATTTTCTCACAAGGTAAACACACAGCTTTTTGTTAGTGCTTTCTTAACTGTGTTCTGCCATGGATAGAAGGAACCAAGAAAATGCAGCTTCAAAGAACGAAGCATGCCACCCCACCTTTAATAACTGTGCTGACCCCAAATGAACAAATTTCTGATTTCCTAGGCCTCCAACCTATTACTTCCAACTTTCTTTCAAAGACAATCTTCAACCAACACTTCAAACTTGATCTGGGTCTTGATATAAGTGTTATCCCTTTGGGAAAAGGGGCATCACTAAACTTCCGATGCACGGAACAGAATTACTTTACTTCTGTGAAAGCTTATTTCTCCACTCTGTATGCTACGCCACAGTTCAGAAATAAATACGCATTCTCCAAGCAGCATTGCTTAGATATTCTTAGGGCAGACCTGTCAATAAGATGCACCCACTGAATGACCAGTCACTGAAGTCATACCTGATCAAACTTCTTCTGCTTCTTCTCTAGGTTGGAAACAATCTGCCGCTGATGATCCAGGTCCACAGCGAGGTCATCCAGCTCTTGCTGCAGGCGGGTCTTTGTTTTCTCTAGCTTGTCATACGCAGCTGTCTTCTCTTCATAACGCTGGCTCAAGCCCTCCAAGTCCTTCTGCAGCTTCTTCCTGGCTTCTTCTGCTGACTCAAGGCAGCCCAGACCATCATCCATCTTCTTCTTTGCTTCTATTGCCTGGAGGACAGAAATGATCGCACATGAGGCCACACCACAGATAACACGGTATGTAGCTTACTGGCAGAAGAAGTTGAGAAAATGTGTCTGCTCATTTTGCAGGTATTACTCCCCCCCAATACTACTATATGACTGTGTTCCCAAAGGAATCCCTGGATAGAAATCTACAAGCAGTTTGTACAATTATCATCAGAGATCTCTGTTTCCTCTCTCATCCAAATCAGCAGGATCACCCTTTCCCAGGAAAGGTCCTGTTACTAGAAGTCAATTTTGTGTTTAGATTTTACTTCCTTCAAGACAGACCCGTGCTTATGCTTCCTCTCAAAAGTCACAGAATCACAGACTGGTAGGGGTTGGAAGGGACCTCTAGAGATCCTCGAGTCCAAGCCCCTGCCAAAGCAGGTGACCTACACTAGGCTGCACAGGTAGGCATCCAGTCAGGTCTTGAATATCTCCAAAGAAGGAGATTCCACAGCCTCTCTGGGCAAGCTGTTCCAGTGCTCCGTCACCATCACTGTGAACAAGTTCTCTCATGTTTGAGTTGAACTTCCTGTGTTCTAGTTTTTGGCCATTGCCCCTTGTTCTCTCACTACCCGCCACCGAAAAGAGTTTGGCCTCGTCCAATTGCCTCGTCCAAGTTACTGCTTTATGGGATGCAGACTCCGTACCTGTTGCTGAAGAACAGAGATCTGTTTCTCCAGGTTTCTCTTTGCCTCCTCCTCTTCTTCCAGTTGCTCTTTGAAACTGTTCTTCTCATCCTCCATTTGCTTCAGCTTAGTGCTGAGGCTCAGTTTTAGGCGAGTCTCCTCCTGCAGCAGCTCCTATAAAGCAAACACCCCAGTGGAATTCAGCACTTCTCCTTGGCTTTAAAGGCTCACAATCCTCACCCACTCTCTCCAGAATGAGTACTTTCGAAGTTGAGTTTAAGTATGCAACTTATTTCATAGATAAGACAGAATTTAAATACTTGTCTTCCAGTGACTCAGCATAGAAACGAAATATTCAGAAGGGTCCTACTCTCTCGTACACATTAATGATTAAAGGATACTACTTCACTACACAAGCTGTAGGATTGTGGATACACAGTCCTTTCTGGAGTCCTCCGAGTAGAACACAAAGCATTAAAACCTTTCCCAACAACAGTGTCTGTACTCTGCTACGTGACTTTCTCATATTCAAGTATCAAAGAAACAGACAACACACTGAAGTGCTTTAGCATGGTTAAAAACAACGTTGGTCTTCGCAGAATTGTAAGACACTGGTCATTTCGCAACAACATTCATTGACTTACACTGCCAGTGCTTGAGCTGAGGGATCTGTAGAGACTAAATAAGACCAGTCTTCAAACTAGTGCATAACTTTTTTTATTGGGCACTAGTCTGTGTTTTAAAGAGCAGTAAGTAGACAGAACCTCAACGACTGTTCAAGGTTACTTAGTATCTGAGGTTTGGCGCACTCTTCCTTTGCCTTCCAACCTTCTGCTTGGTACTTTACCAAGAACCATATTCTATTAACTGTAAATAGTTGTTTTATCCCAAAGTATAAGACTAAGCACATTTTTTCCCTGAAAAAATGCCAAATTGTTTGAATCTATCACTTTTCCAACATCCACTGGGAAATAAAATTTTCTGCTTAACAAATTTACCAGAAATCACATGCAAAACCCCTGTTAAACGCTGACTATGGCAATCTCAAACAAGAACACAGCATTCCAGTAGGGTTCTAGCATTAAAGAGCTCTGAAGCAGAAAGGTGATAAAGAAGGACTTCTAAATCTAGACAGGGAAAGTTACATACATTCCACATACTGAAGAAGCAGAAGGAAGATAACCAGCTTGTTTCTGTAGAAATGCTCTCAGTACCATGCAATATAAGCCCTTAGCAAAAAACAGCCAGACCCAGTCCTTTGAAGTGTTGTATACCCAGTACTTAATGGTATCCAGAGTGATTTCTCACTTCAAGACTTTGTAACAGACACTGGCTGCAGCACACAGATGCCGTGGCTTCCAAAGCTCTCACCTGTGTATCCTGAAGCTGCGATTCCAGAGCAGAAAAGTCCTTTGCTAATTTGATTGATTTGCTGTCAGACTGGTTCAAAAGACCAGTGACATTGTCCAACTCGACCTGAAGGAGAGATGGGAGTATCGGTTATTGAATGCACCAGCAAAAACAAAGCCAAGCATAAGTGAGCAGCTACGAGACCCAAAAGCGAAAACTAAGGCACCTGTGAGCAGTAAGGCATGTGTATCATCTCTCAGGGGAATGAATGCATCATTTCCAAAGCCCCAGGGATGAAATATGAGAAGTCAAAAGGGATTTTTATTTGGTATCACCTCTGTTGCAACAGCCTTCTGGTTTTGGTTGGTTTGTTGTGTTTTTGGTTTTTTTTAAGGCCTGTATGAGATTTTAGACAGCATGGCAAGAATTTTAAGAGCATCTATTAAACTAACTCTATTTCATACTGTCTGCATCAGGACTATATCTAGAGTCTCCAAATTACATTTTCACATTCCAGAAGATAGTGCACGCACTGGTAATGCTCAATTTTTAACAACCGCTCTCCATAAAGGAGAAGGCAGAAGACAATGCTCTGTGTGAATCAAAGGCATCTGTTGTTCCCTTGAAGGAGGAGAAAACCCTAAATTTCCACATCACCCTTGAGCCAACCCTCATCACCATTAATCACATTACAAAGCTTCAAGACACTGTTCTCCAAATTAGTTACACAATCATCAGTCTGTCTGTGCCACTCTAGGTTCAGAAGCAGCTGAACGCTTACAGAACTGTGCTGTACAAACCGCTGCATGCTGAAGGGGGGCAGACGTGCCAACACTTTAAGGTTTACAAAACTCAAATGGCAACTGGTTACTTCACCTTCTCAGGGCTGCTCACAATAAGCGACATCAATCCGAATGTCCTACCCTGGCAATGAGTTCAGGAGTTTGCACAGTCCTTGGGAAGCAAACTGTGGATTTGCTTTCTGCAGGAACTTTATCCTCAGGAGGAGCAAGACTTTTGAACTAGCTATTGGGAGGCACCATCCTACAATCTTCTCTCTCTAGTCCTGGGCTGAATGTGGAGGTAAGGAAAACCCATGCCGCTCACCTGCAGTTTGTTAACCCTCTCTGCCAGTTCCGTCTTCACTCTTTCCCCTTCTGTAAATTTCACCTGCAGTTCTTGGAGCTGAGCATCTACTTTCTTCCGCTTGTGCTCAGCATCCCCTTTGCCCTGCAGAAGAACCTTCACCTCATTGGACAGTTCAGCCCTCTCACTTTCCAGAGCTTGTTTTGCTTTTTCAAGATTTGCTTTCACCTGAAGAGGAAAAAAAAAAAATACAGAAAAACCCCTCAGATTTTAGATACGGCAGAATCCTTCCACTGAGCATAATTTTTCTCTAACAAGCAAGCTAATGTTGCATGTTTAGCAGCTAAGTTGTAGACTGCTTACTCAGAAAAAGCAATTTAACAGCCTGCCACTGATAAGCAGGAGAGAATCTAACAATCAGAGAAGAAAACAATCTTGCACCATCAGATTTCCAAATTAAAGGTTGTACAAGTCAGCAAGTGCTAGCAGTGAAAAGAATGTCTTGGCTATGCCTGATGGGAAAAAAAGAATGAATGCAACTATTTAAAACAATGTCATGTATGCTTCATAGTGAGAAATGATCTACCAAGGGAAGAAGAGCATATGTATCAGAAGCCTAGTGTCATGAACACCTCATGTTCTTCTACAGCTTTAAGATGTGCTCACAGAGCAGCTATCATGTCAGGGAGGCTGACTGCTTTGGCCTTGTGTTTTCTGTTCCACATACCCGTTTGGTTTGTTCTAACTGCTCTGCCAGCTCTTCAATAGCTTGTGAATGTTTCTGCCTCATCTCTTGGATTTGAGCCTCATGAGTCTTTGCCTCATCTTCAAGGGTCTTCTTCAAAACCGTTACTTCTTGTTCTCTCTTTGATCTGCAAAATTCACAAATTCCATTTAGACACCAAGCAGAGAATCAAACAGACGGGTTCATCCACCAACAGCATCTCTAAGGCAGAAAAATGCCAAGGTCTATTTAGCCCTACAAGCTATAAAGACACTTTTCAAAGTTAGAACTTAGCATTGCACCCTCCTTAAGCGCCAGTTGGCAGCATCACTTTCAGCCTAAGAAGTAACAGCCCGAGAGTCAGCGACACCCTTGAAACATTCACACGCTACGGTTAGGGAACAAGTTAACTTTCTTATATCAGGTGAGGTAATGCAGTCCTGACTACAGCTTGCAGACTACCTCTTTCTGTCCTCACTGAGGCTGTTAACCAGCCTACCCTGATAAAGGCTGGTCAGAGACTTGCTTTGGTCAGAGACTAAATGCAGCAGTGTTTATTGAAAAAGTCAAAACCAAGTAAGACAACACAGCTGCATATTGAAGTTACCTGAGCTCTTGCTGTGCAGCTGTAGAATCCAGCGTGTCTTCTAGCTCTGTTTTCAATGCTTCCAGCTCTTCTCCCAGATCTCGTTTCTGCTTTTCGGCTTTATTCCTGAACGCTCTCTCTGACTCCAGGTCTTCCTGCAGCTCAGTGATCTGGGATTCAAGTTCCCTGATCTTTTTCAGGGCCATGTTCTTCTGAGCTGCCTCTTCTTCCACCCTGTGTTCAACATAGGGTTCTGGTCAGAGCCAGACTTAAACCATATGTAAATTAAAACCACCTGTCCTAGCAAGAATTATCAAGAAAAAAGCTGGTATTGGTCAGCTCTACAATATCACATTCAAACTTTGATCCATATATCATCTACAAATTCTAAGTTCTATTTCCCAATACTTGAGCGAGCACAATTACTTACCTTAAAGAAGGGGACAGAGAGAGACTGACAACAGAAGAAAGCAGAAGAGAAAGCACCATTTTACATTGGAAATTGGACACTTTACCGAATAGATGAATATAGCAACTACCAGAGAGACAGTGTGTTGCCACTACTTTTTAACCCCCTCTGAAATCTTACTGCTCCAGTGACATGCATGCAGTGCACACTGCATTCATAGCCTAGCTCTGTACAGAGAACATGGCAGTGAGCAGCAGCCAGAGAACTCTGATGCCAAGGACATGGATCTTAACAGTCTACCGGCTCAAATACAATACAGTCACAGATTCCATTTAGTCCCTACTCCAAAGCGACACAAGACAAGAAATATTTCCCAACCTGGTGGTCCCTGAACCCCACAGGTCAGGTTCTCACCTAGCTAAGGCTGCCTGCAGCTCCTCTTCCTTCTTGGCCAGCTGCATTTTGAGTTCTGCAATCTGAGCCTGCAGCTCAGCAATCTGGTCATGCAGATCACTGGAGTCCCCTTCAAGCTTTCGACGAGTCTTTTCCAATTCTTGCCTCTGTTTCTCTTCACGTCGCAGACGTTCTGATGGAGATGGGGACACATTAAGTTACAGGGACGACGTACTCAAAGAACGTTGTATGAGCAGAGAAAATAAAGCTATCCAAGCAATAGTTTCTTTCCCAATAACACAACCATCCAATCTGTAGCAGGAGTGCATTATTCTGTCAGGACTGATACATGCAACTACCCCCATATTTTGCCCTCAAAACATATCTGGGCAATTTCCCTTTCCCTCATCTTGCAGCAAACCTCCTTCCCCCTTTCACTGTAATAAACTATGCCAGCACAGTGCCAGTCTTCCCACACCCACACCACGCAGGCAGAAGCACTCATTAAGCGATGCTGAACACAAGGTCCGCTCTCCCTTCACTGAAATGAAATAGGCTGGCTCCTGCTGCGTTAACCAGGGCAGTTTCCAGATGAAGCATCTCTAGCTTGAACTCTGAAGAATTTGTGCTAACAGGTTATCAGAAACAGCACTAACCCTGACAGATTGATGCTGCTGGAAGTAGAAAAGTGGAGACACTTCCACAGCAGGAGAAGAAAGAGATCCAGCCTCTCTTCTCCATTGGCCTGCTGCTTTGGAGAGGATGTTTTATTTAGATCAAGGGCTCAGCTGACAAGGCACATAACCTTCAACCAGCCACTGAACAGCTCTATCAAACCAATCAATGGCATACATACTACAGACTAATTTTTAACCCCTCAGAAACTGGAGAGGACTAAAACTCTAGAAATGAAACTGTGAAGTTCAACAAATTTTAACAAGGAACCACCTAAAACTGAACCGGCAAGTCTTTCACAGGATTTGCCTTAAAAAAAACCAAACCAAACCAAAACCAACCCACCTTCAAGGTCTGTGATCATGGCCTCATGTTTATTCTTGAGTTTGGCTAAACTCTTAGATTTCTCCTCCTCCTCTGTCAGGTTCGTTGTAAATTCAGACATTCTGTCTTCCAACAGTTTCTTTTCCTGCAGAATTGAGAAGGCAGTGTCAAAACAGTTGCTGGAATTACAGGAGATTTTTCCGGAGTTCACTGTGCTTAAAGATGTCCATGTCGTAAGTGACTACTCCTGCTACAGGAAATCTTGGAAGGGAAGAAATCCCTTCATGATTACAGAGAGTATAGTATAAATGGTCACGTAAAGATTTGCATTTGATAGCCCTTTCAAAGCTGAAAGGGCAGTCTGTTTATGAAATAATTTGATTCTGTCTGACATAACAATGTATCAGAAAACATTTGCTCATGGATCATGATTTTGTCAAGGCTATTTAAATATCATACAATACTGACTTGTAAAGAATAATACAGGCAGACAGCTAACTTAAAAAATTCAGGTCAGAGGAGTCAAAGACAAGACTGAATTAATTCATAAGTTTCCCCATAATATGGAAAAGGTCAGCGTTTGGTGGGTGGCCTCAGGAGAAACACCTGTGCATCTTTACCCTGCTGCAGGAGTCTTACCTTAGCCAATTTGAGATTCTGATCTTCCAGAACTATCACATCTTCTTCCAGCTTCTTCAATTTGGCCTCCGTGGTCACTTTTTCTAGCTGCAACTTCTGCCTTGCGCTTTCCTCTTCTTCAAGCTGCTCCTCTAGCTCCTTCGCAGCACCCAGAGAAAAGCAAGGCATTTGTCAGTGCTGCTCACTAACCAACGGAACAGCACAGTAGCAATACTAGAACTTGGAAGGTGTCTTTACCCTTCCTTCAAAGTATTATTAGTACTTTCCATAAGTGACATCTGTCATGACTTAATGCCACACACTGCATTCTAACAAATTTTCTAGCAGAATAAACAATGCTATTTTACAAAGAAGAATGCTACCATTCCTAGAACAGCTGGTTTAAACAAAGACTTGTCTAATTATTTGACAAGTGGCCATCATCTTCATCTTCAAGAATGGAACAGTGCATCTCAGATGACTGGCTGAACACCTCAGGCTTAGGACCAGGATCATTGTGTTTTATTGCTACTTCCACAAATAGATTTTTCAATGCCTTTTTTTCCTTCTCTTCTCTCCCCTGTTTCCCTCCAACCTGAGGCAGAAGAACCACTCTAACCCTTAGTATCATCTTTACTGACAAGAGAGAGCATTCCTCAGGCATTACCTGGATGTTCTGCTGCATTTTCTTCTTTTCAGCCTGCAGATGTTGACACCGTTCTTCCTCTTCCTCCACCCTTGCTTCCAGGTCATGACATATCTCCTCCAATTCTTGCTTCTTGGCTGTCAGACGGGCTCTTATCTCCTCAGCTTCAGCACAGAGTTCAGTTTCTGCTTGCAACTGTTCCTGCAGCTGCATCTTCTCTGCCATTAGCTACATTGGCGACAAAGCCAGAAATAAAAGAAGCTCCACTTTACCAAAGCACTTAACAACCTGCGTTAAGTGTAGTTACGTGTTCCACAGTTACAGTCCTATTGCAGCAGTATCCCGCTGCTAATCAAAAGCTAAATATCAAAACACAGTTTTTAAGTGTTTGTTCTCCTTCAGAAACCATGCCCTGCAACCGCGTATTATGTTAGCTTTAACAAATTTCTCAAGACTATATCCATATGAAATACAGATTCCATTAATGACAAGTTTGAATTCAACCAGTTTGCTATAATACTCAGCCAAAGGAGACTTTTCTTCACACAGTGACTATAGAATGGCAACAGGTGGTTACGGTACAAACTGACCTGCTAGAGGAACTGAGTAGGGAAGAAGGGCAAAGGAAATTGAACAAGATGGCAGCCAAGTCACGTATTTCAACAGATTGGAGCTCTGCAACTTGTACATCAGACCAATAAAGCAACAGAGGAGCTCTCAGGTAGCTGGCCAGGTAGAGAGAGAATGACTTTTACACATGAGGTTTGCAAACTCACCTGGGCCTGGAAGGTCTCCATCTCACTCAGTCTATTTTCTGCAGCTAACTGCTTCTCCTTGACCTTTACTAGTTCTTCCTCCTTGGCCATCATCTCCTCTTCCTGCCTGCTTACTTGCAGAAGGGGCTTCACCTGAAAGGGGAAGCCAACAAATGAGATATTTATAAGGAACAAGAAAAACATGAAGAAATGCTCTTGTTCTTGATAAGCCCTGAATAAAACAATGTTTTAGACAAGTGTCATATTTGAAGGGCTAACCAACTGTTTCACTGTAAACACTGGGAGGATCATGGATGACTAGATATCATCTACTCTGCCAGTAACACACTTTCTACCTGCCCAACTTCTCCTTCAGGATGGGATGCATCAGGAAAGGGTTAGGTAAATTCTGGACCCTCAAGGGCTAAGTCATAACAGCAGGAGAATAAAAAAGTTGCCATACAGTGGGGAAATTCATAGGTAGGTCAATGTAAAAAAAAACAAACCACCAAACCCTACCCATCTCTGTGCTCCTCCCTCAAAAACCCTTAGAAGTCATTTCATAGGAAAGAGAAGGAAAGTTTACACTCTGCTCTGAACTCTGATTTGCTGCAAAGTCTCATGGCTAGAAAGCAAGAAATCCCAGGCATTTAGAAAAGAGACCATTTCTTCATGCGTTCATTGTCTTTATGAAGGTAAAATATCTACACGTCTAACAACAAGATCAGACCTCAATGCTTTTCCATTGCTCTTACAACTCTGGGCAAACAGATGGTGAGCCCCCCTGATATTAACGATTTCTGTCTAGCTAAATTGACTAGCCACGTAGTAACTAACTCTCTGAAGTGCCACACCACCAAAGGAAGTGATCTTCTTACTCTTCTTAGGCATAAAGCATTAAAAGATGAGTTCTGCTTTTCCACAAGGTTACTTGGATATAGCCTTGCACTTGGTTTATGCAAGCATAGAAAATATGCAGAGCTGCAGAGCTATAAAATATGCTATGATATTCTCTGCCTAAATGAATCGAGGTATAGTGGCAAGCCAGCCCAATGGTAAAGTGGTTTTTGTGCTCTGGTTCAAACTGAGAAGCTCAAATTGCAAGCAAACTGTCAATACTGCAAAGGGAAAAACAATACCTTGGTGAACAACCTCCACCATTGCCAGTTCCGCAGTTTCAAATAGGCAGCACAGTTTCTCTGGAGCACTTTCATGGCTGTCAGTTGCTGCTGGCGCTTGGCAAAGGCTCTGCAAGGTAAGTGGAGGTCAGACAAAGGAACCCACAGCAGGATGCAACTCTCTCCACCAAGCCCTTTCTTAGATACCTCTACAGTTTTACTTTAGAAGGTTCCCTCCTAAAAACCCAGCAAAATCTCCAGTTAGTTTCCTCTCTCTTTCAAAATTGTTTGTTTTTCCCTCAGGTAAGAGTGGTTATCCCTTCCTTTAGTCAACGTCCTATTTAATCACGTTTTTCCCTAATGTCTTCTTATCTGAAAAGCCTCACTATTTTCACCTCCAAAAAGGGAGATCTGAAACAGAGGTGTGTTTCCCTGACAATCTGACAGGTACTACTTTTGGTTTTATAACTGTACAACTTGCAGTCCTAGCTGATAGCTTAAGAGACATCCTACAACTCCTGCATCAGTACTATACTATGACCTTTCCATTTTCACATTTGCAGTTTGCAACTCTTCTGTCAAGAACTTTGCCTGTGGTACGGTATTCCTATAGAGAGGAATAGACTTCATTGCTCTGGTAGTATGTGGGGTAGCAGCACACCAACTTAGGTTTCCTGCAGGTGCCAGAAGTCTGGCATTGCAGAGATCAGAAAACCCTAAAACAACCATCCAATGTTATATACAACAACTAAGCCATGGCCTTTCTGACAAAAGTAATTTCTAGTCACCTTTTTTTGAAGAGAAACTTGTACCTGAATGGGAGAAATACACGTTTATAATGTACTTTACAAAACATGGTCCTTACTTTCTGGCCAGGTAACCTCTGCAGCATGCTTGGAAGCCAATAATGACATCTGTGATCTTCAGGTCTCTCTCTTCTTCAAGATGAGCAAGGACTCCAGCTCTGAAAAAAACTTTACTCTGCCCAATTCGGTAAAGGTTGGAATCCAGCTCCAATGCTTTGATCTAAAATGACAGAGAGAATAATTCATCTCCTGCAAAGACAGCTTCACGTGAAACATCACAAAACATATTTGTGTCTCATGGCTGTAAGATACCCCTTCCCTACAATGGGAAGGCCTACAATGGCCTACTCAGGCCAAAGTCACTAGCTCCAAATAAAGTCCTATCCCAGAGGAGTTGGAGCTCAGCCAAGCACAGCATGAAATGGAGGTAACCAGAGACAGAAAATAGTATAGAGCACATTGTTTAATACAACAGCCCGTCAAGTACCCAGAACTACAAGGCTACTGTGAGGAACATATGCCTAGTCACAAGAACCCTCTTCCCTTCCCAAAGGAAACACTTCTGTTGAACCTTCCTATTTATTTTTTTCCAGTCCTAAACTTTGTCAGAAAAAGGCACCTCAACCAACTTTCCCATCCTTTAAAGGATTTGCTGTCAACACTTATACTAGTTAAGAGGAATAAAGTATACTCCTTTAAGACAGAAGAAAAGAGAATCCCTTACAGCCAAATTCAATTCAGTCTCCCCTAGTCTTCAAGATACAGAACCAAAGCTTTCCCATTGAAGCAGGCAATTCTGCAGAAATTTGAGTCTTCACTGAAAGCATTTGTCATCAGTAGGCCGTTACGAAAAGTTTGTTGAAGCTCATACTTTAAGCATGTGCTAAAGATAACATTAATGCTCCTAAGCATTTTGAGTCCATGAATGCTGCTGACATCTCAAAGTGCATGCTCCTGTGGAACGGAAAGACCCTCTTTGCCTAGGATTATTGAACCTCATGCTAGTCAAAAGCCTTCATCTGCGAAGCCAAGAGAAAGCTTTCTGCACCCTCTTCCTCTCAGACAAAGTATTTGACTTTGGAATTTTGGTCTGCAAGTGCAAGATATATTTAACATGCACAACTCCGATTTCCAAACCACATCCATAAAGTTTATTCTATTCAAGTAGAGTTTCTGGGGAATCTTACCATCAGCACACAAGCCTGCTTTCCATCCATAAATCCTTTGGGAATTGCATTTGGAGTTAAGATTTCATATCTGAAAAGAAGAAAGCATTAGGTGATTTCCACAAGTATATTTGAAAACAACAACAACAAAATCAGTAATGCATTCCTATGCCATTATGAGTTTGACAGTTTATGGTCTTGTTAGAAGATAAAAATCTCACCTCTAAACAACTGAGTATGACACAGCAGTCTTAGATGGGGTCTCATATGTCTCAACTTAACTACACACTTACTAGAAAATTCAAAGACGCTTTTGGGAGGCTTTACAGATTCACAGATTGGCAGGCGTTGGAAGGGACCTCTGGAGATCATCTACCCCAACCCCCCTGCTAGAGCAGGATCACCTAGAACAAGGCTGCACAGGACCATGTAGAGGCAGATTTTTAGCATCTCCAGAGAAGGAGACTCCACAGCCTCTCTGGGCAGCCTGTCCCAGGGCTCCGTCACCTCACAGGGAAAAAGTTTCTCCTCATGTTCAGATGGAACTGCCTGTGTTCCAGTTTGTGTCCGTTGCTCCTTGTCCTGTCACTGGGCACCACTGAGAAGAGTCTGTCCTCTTCCTCTAGACACCCACCCTTTACATATTTATAAGTATTGATGAGATCCCCTCTCAGTCTTCTCTTCTCCAGGCTAAACAGACCCAGCTCTCTCAGCCTTTCCTCATATGAGAGATGATCCAGACCCCCTCATCATCTTGGCAGTCCTCCACTAGACTCTCTCCAGTAGTTCCCTGTCTTTCTGAGGAGCCCAGAACTGGACACAATATTCCAGATGTGGCCTCACCAGGGCAGAGCAGAGGAGGAGGATAACCTCCCTCAACCTGCTAGTCATGCTCTTAACACACGCCAGGATACCATTGGCCTTCTTGGCCACAAGGTCCAGGGAATACCAAGGGACAGATGCACTGCCTTTGAAAACAGCAGCAGTCTATTTGCAATAAAATATTTCAAGTTTTGCACTTACATCTTAACTTTACCAGGATAAAGACTGCTTCAGATTCTCTTCTAGTTCTTACCTCTGTCTGAATTCCTGGAATACAACTCTGTTGGGGAAACCTTGACGACAAATACGGATTCCCTCCAGCACTCCATTACAGCGAAGCTGGTCAAGGACCAAGTGAGGATCTAATTTTCCAGCCTAGTGAGGAAAAAGCGTATCTTATAAACACTACAAAGTTTTTTCAAAAAGGGCTTACCCTGCCTTCCTTCCCCATCTTATTTGTAAAGCAGGCAGTTGTCTCCCAGTTAGAAGCAATTGAAAGCTTTTACGCCACCTTAAGAAGAACCACAAAGACAAGCCTCCAAAATTTTCATAAGTACACAGTTATTTAGGATGACCTTAAAAGGATATCCTGAGAAAACAGGACCTCTTCAAGATCTCTTGCAAAACCTGACAAAAGATAACAACGTAGCCACAGGCCCCAAGAAGCCCATGTAAGAGTGCACGGGCTGCACTGTTGTAACTGTCTTTACCTTTTTCTCATGGTTGGGGATAATGCAACGGACGAAGTTGGGGTTGGTGTTCCTCAAGGTAGCCATGAGTTTAGCCAGTTGTTCTTTATAGAGCTGTCCCACTGTTCGGAACATACCCTTCCTGGTTTTAAAGGCCCCTGGCAATGCTGTGTCTGACATCCCAGCTACCTGATCCAGTCCAACAATACGGTCAACTAGAGAGAGAGAGCACAAGACTGAGTGTTAAAATTCTGCCACAAATGAAAGAAACGTTGGCATGTACAAAGAACATCTGGGTAGAACAGGATAAATGAGAGGAGCTGCAGGATCCTTTTTGCTTCATCTCTACACAGATGTCGACTCCTGTACAGAATTTGTGCAGGGATAGGAGCAGGAAGGAAAAAAGAAGCAACAGCTCACTACAGGAAGTTTGAGTGATGGAGTCAAACTTACTCCCAAACATATTCTACTGATGCTCTGAATGGCAGCTCTGGAAGAGCAATCTAAAAGTGAGTTTCAGATGCTTCTGCTTGCTTTAGGTCACAATGAAAACCAACAAACCAAGAGTTCTAGCTGCTAGCCCAGCAGAGTCAACTATTAGTTAACTCTGACCCAGAAGGGGCCACAGTTAGACAAAAAGCCCAGCTTCACTCTTGCATTACAGGCAGAACTGCCATGACCAGTGATCAGAAAAGCCACACCTACTTGTAAACTCTGCAAACATGGTAAAAGGCATGACAGAACCCAAACCTCGAGATACCACTGTTTGAGTTATTTTTGTAGTACAAGTACCCTGTGACAGAGACACGAACAACACTAGGAGAATGTCAGAACTCCCTGTCCCAACAGTTTCTCCACTATGCCACAGTGATATCCAAGCACTGATGAAGCTATCACCTTGATGGGTGGAGTCCACAAACCCTTTTTTCCCCACAGAAGCCAGCTAGATCTGAGAGCAGCAGGGGTAAAAGGAAACTAAAGCACTACTTTTTCCTATTGCTCTTCTACATGGAGATAAAAATTCACCCATCCAACCAAAACCAATTGTATCACTATAAATTTCCACACCCCAGTACATTTTTATTAAGGGCTTCAAGCAACTACCTCACTTTATCTTTAGTGGCTGGCTCAAGCCACTAAAGCTCCCAGTCTTCACTTCAAAAAATACATCAACTTGTGCTCAACTGGCTTCCGACTAAAAAAAAACCAAACCTCTTCTAAAGAAAACCTCCACAAAGGAACAAGAAAGGAAACTCTGATTTACAGCTAATACTAGTTTAGAAGTGCTCACTTCTAGAGCAGTTTTTAGAATAGGGTCAAGGTTGCCTTATCAGAAAGAAAAGAAGGTTATGTTACTACTTGACATCACAGGGAAATCCGCAGAAGAGTGTCCCAGATTGCGGCTGGAACAATCCTCTTAAAAATCTTGAGCCTTGCAATCTACATCAAGATAGCAAAAAAGGACTGTCAGTTGCAGCAGAAGATCCAGCTAAGAACAATAAATGAGAACTGATTACCTGTGGTTCAGTTGACATTTCAAGGCCAAAAGGAGCCTCACAGAGCAAAGGCCTTGATAGGCACAAGTGGCTGATGGCCGTTTTTCATGCAGTATGAGTTCCTTTGCCAATCTAACTACTTTTAAATGATCAGCAGCTTAAGTCAAATCCCAATACTAGATCAAAGTTAAACTGGATTTCAGTTTAAATGCACTATCAGAAATCTTCCTTCCAAATCCTGCAAGAAATAGAGCCTTGCTAGTTCTATGCTCAAACAGTTGACAGGGAGTTGCTTTTAGCTGTTCCTATGCAAAAGCAACCTTCAGCACCTGAATTTGTCCACTTTTCTTGTATCCATTTGCAAGGTGAGAGTTTTGCTTTTGTTTTAAAGTCCATGAGGAGCTACTAGCACAAAGCAGAGGAAATGAACAAGAAAGACAAGCAGGTGTGACAAAGGGACAAAGAGAAGTTAACGGAAGCATTTCTTGCATGGCTCTAGGATGCATTACACACATGACACAACAGCTGGGTTTCTCAGTCACCTGGTTCTAGATGAAGAATAGGAAAGTGTTGATAGAAATAGGCTCTCTGAACGTTCTGCATCTCTGCAACAGACAGAGACGTCAAAGAAAACCCACCACAGAAAGTGACAGCAACAGTAAGACTCAAAAGCAGATAAATCCAGAGAAGATAGAGTAAAATACTGACTGACACTGCAGAAAGAACACACTAGTTGCAGGACTGAAAGCACAGATTCAACCTCAGATCTTGTGTTCGAGTGTTACAGCTATGCACGCTGCTGGGACATCATGGTGCATTCGTATCTTATCCTGGCATTCTTGGTTTTAAGACATGATTGTTACTTATGCAGCAAGCTTAACAAAAGTTGACACAAGTGAACCTTTCTCATGAGTTACAGTGAACTTTTAAGGCAATACCATGATCTAAGGAAAGAATGTTCCAGATAATGCTCATCTTGGTGGCTTAGTTCTCTGGGGAAAAAAGCAACACAGCTCATCACAAACTTTTGATGATCAAACAAACTCTTCCACATAAAACAAGAGAAAATAAATGAGATTAAATTTAATTACATACCATCTTTCCAAAGCTCAGACACAAATTTATCTGACGATTGGTGGAGAAGAGTAGCAATGTTGTCATTCAGTGGATCCATGTTCTTCATCAGCCATTCATCTGCTTTATAATCCACCTGGAGAAGATAAACATGTCAAGAAACCTGGGGGGAATTTTCTGCAGCACAAGATGTAGTAAGATCCTACAAAGTCTATAAAAGTAGCGCTAAGGTTTGCACAATCAACAACAGATTACCTAATCATTCTTGGATTTGCCATCTAAGCAAGCATACCTACAAATTTCAAACCCTAATAAACAGCTGCATGTTCTGTTCTGTCAGTAAAGGAAAAAGATTTGCAATGCTAGTTTGCACCACCCAGTGTGACACAAAAACCAACCGCATCATCATTTTTGGTGATGAAGTCTTGATGCAGTTTCTGAACAGTAGATCCAATCTCACCAAGTCACAGAGAACAAAATTGGTGTCAGTTTGACATATCTTCAGCTACACATATATAACTTGCAGGCAAAACCCCTTAGGTCCTTGTAAGGTCCACAGCAATGAAACAACTTCACGAAATCTCCACTGGTTTCCCATATGCAGACATTTTTGGTAAGGAGGCATTTCTAAGAAGCAGCGGTTTTGCATTAGAAAATACAGTAGGCTTTTAAATGTTCACATTTTAGCTACTAATTCTTTACCTTGCCAGCATAATGTATAATACAGAAGTCAGCTTTGTCTTTCAGCTGTTTTGGCTTCTGAAATTTGGGATGGGTGCCTTGTTCTTGTACAACCTTTTCCACAAAGCTTTTGTCTGTTGCTTTTGGGAACCAGCACTCTTCATCCAGCAAGGCCAGTATACCAGGAGGCCCAGCCTTAAAGAAGGGAAACATCAAAACATCATTAAATACATGACTACACCAATAATTAACACCTTTAA
>VWZZ01004287.1:199929-248164 GCA_013399095.1 Psophia crepitans | reverse complement strand
GGGGGGGGGGGGGGGGGAAGGATGCTTACGCCTGATCCCCAGCACATTCACCTGCCTTGTGGTATCAGTTCAACTACTTCCATACCAATAGAAATTGTTAATAATTTTTCAAAACTCTCATCTGAATTCTGAACATTTTTATGCAAATGTCTCTTCCATGACATTTGTCTAGGTGGTTTTACACAGGAAAAGGAAAATAATCTTTTTAATGAAGCAACACTATCACACCGTGTTGCAAATATCCAGGCATCTAAATGCAGAAGACCGTAGCAGAACATTTCAAAAACTAGTCCTTACTGTTGGAATGTGTACTATGAAATTTGTAAGTCTCCAAGTTTCACTAAAACAGAATGAAAGCAACGGAGATTCACAGCTTCTCACCACACTTACAGTTAAGTTGGGAAGTTCACCCTACTTATGGTAAGCCACACATACATCTAGCACCATGCAAATCTACACAAATGAAAACAATTTTGTGAGAGGAAAAACTGGCTGACCAGATCTATTTTCATGCACTATTTCCTACAGAACTGATACCAACAGATTTATCAGTGACATACTTTCAGACAAAAAGGAAATTGTTCCCTTCTGTTTCCATACCACAGTGTCAGTAGAGAATTACAAAAGCTAGAAAGTTAGTTTCCAGTCTAAACATAGAGGTTATGTGCTCAATAACAAAATTAACGTAGGCATTTCTTGCTGCTTGACAGTGGAACAAACTTACCGGCTTCTCTATGAGGTCAATGCAGGGCTGTAGATCCAGGCCAAAGTCAATGAAATTCCACTCTATGCCCTCCCTCTGGTACTCCTCTTGCTCCAGAATGAACATGGTGTGGTTAAAGAGCTGCTGCAGCTTTTCATTTGTGTAGTTAATACACAACTGTTCAAAGGAGTTCAGCTAAGAAAGAGAAAAGTAGAAATATGTTTGAACAGTTGCTTTTGAAGACACACCTACTACTCTCTTAGCATGAAAGATCTCATCTGTAGTTCATGAATTTAAGCTATTGTTCTGTGTAGGGTGAACAGTCCCTTGTCAATAACCCCATTTGCTTATGAACTGCCTTCCCTGTCACGTGCCACTGCACCACTGCTGCAATCCCTAGGGGAGTTCATGCACGCTGTTCCTCAGACTTTGCAAAAGAATGTTTAGTTGTAAACAGCAGAAAGTAATTACTGCACCTACTTAACCCGGGAACAGAAAAGACTGAAAGTTTCTCACAAACTCAGAGCTGGCAGGTCCTCTTCACAGGAAGAGGAAGCAACAGAAGCCTGAAGACAAATTCCTAAAACCATGGGGACTGGAAAGTCCCTTTTTAATCCTCATATATAAATATCAGAGCAAAGAACGTGACGGAAATCTCTTAAACATCTCCACATTTTTTCAAACTGTAAGGACAAGGTTAATAACCAAGGGCGCGTCTTCATGTTAGACCACACTAAATATAATGCAGCTGCTGAAGAGGACTTTTCTGTGGCTTAGTTTTCCATTTGATGAATAAATTGGTCTAATTCATCCTGCAGCTGCACACGAGCTAGATCCAGCATAACACAGGTTGAGAGGAGCTGACTGGCTGGGATAATGGGGATGGCAGGACAGTTCTTTTCTGATGGCAGCCTGTGGTTGCTTCAGACTAAGCATAATGCAAAGCCACGTTCTAAAATTGTTTCATAGACATAAAGGTTTGGCCTACCAGTTCACTGCCACCTATAGAGGGAGCTCCCACTTCCCTTCTTTTCCATCGCTCCCTCAACTTTCCTTCAGCTCTTCCTCTCCTGCATTTATCTTGCATCAGTTTTTACGCTCAGATTCCGCTTTGTAGACTGATTCAATGATAAAACACCCTAAGAAAATACTTTCTGCAGGGCTAGAGGTGAACAGTACAAGCAGTTGCAGTCAGGAGCAGTAGAGGGGAAAAGGAGCAAGTTCACCCCTTTTCTGCATCAAGGAGCTGTTAAATCAGTTTCACTGCATGTGAAACTATACTCTGATCCCCGATTTTGATGCTTCTTGCAGAAAGGTCCATACATAGGTCAGAATACATCACCTCTATCTGGTCTGCCCTGTCTTCATCTTTTCCAAAACTCATCAGGAGGAAGAAGAAACCATTTCTAACAATTTTTAATGAAGCTAACAGGTTTCAATGGACTGTCCTTGAAATGTTTTGAGGCAGACTAATGGGACATGAAATTTTAAGTACAGTGGTGAGCCATAACTCTAGATGAAATTTTAAAGACTTTTTTGTAGGTTACCAAACTGTTAAGCTGTGAGTTATAGAGAATCAAGAACATCAGAACCGTGAAATAAAAATAATTCTGATGCACATGCCAAAAAGGATGCAAGCACCAAAATATACAGCAAAGAGATAAAACATTTTCAGAACACATAAAATACTAAAGAATGACTCATTTAGGTTATTAAATGATGTATCTGACAATTCATGTCAGCAGGGATCTCAGTTAACAAATGCGGAATACACGTCCTTTCCACAACTACACTATTCTTTTCCAGTATTAAAGTGATTTCCTTTAGCGACCTTCACTCCATGGTAAACTGTGCTGAGTGCAAGGACCTGACCTCTCCTTACCTCAAAAATCTCAAAGCCAGCAATGTCAAGGATTCCAATGAAGGATGCACCCTGTCGCTTGGTCTTATCCAATGCCTTGTTGATCCGCATAACCAGCCACCGGAACATACGTTCATAAGTGGCTTTAGCCAGCGCTTCAATGGCAAAGTCAGCCTAAACAGAAAAAAGGCAAAGATCAGGAGTTACATTATACTCCAAAGATTATAGGAGAGATTAGAGTTTTGGCATCTAATGGTCAACTGTAGTCTGAGATTTTTCCCTGAACAAAGCTCATTTCAGAGGTTAATCCCAATGAAAAGTAGATGGCACAGTGATACTCTAAGAACAAGAGCAAAGAGTTTGTCTTACTAAATTAGTGTGTCAAAGACAAATTTCAAGACTCTGCCTGTTGGAGAAAACAACGTCTGGTATTTAAGAAAGAAAAATTATGTCCAGTCACCTCCAAAGACTATAGTAACATAGTGTTTCATAGGCCCAAAGAAAGCCATCTGAATTATTTTGTAATTTAGGATTTGTGAAGCCAAATCCCTGCCTCCCATGCCACTACCCTATCTGTGACTGACCCAAAAATACTATCTGTAGTAAGAAATTAAATATCAAAATGGAAAGACAGTATGGAACAGCAGCCTGTGACTATTTCTAGACTTCACTCTCCTCTTAATCCTTTCGATGTTATGGGGACATGTTTGTTTACACTGAGAATAAGGATGTGGTCATAAAGAAGCCATGCAGTGAGTAAGCACAGGGGCTTTGCTCCACGCAGGAGGCCATTATCTCCTATGTCAGGTTTCATTTACAGAACAAAGTGATTTCAGAGTGTTACAAAATTTACAATCAGTTTCAAGGGTGAACAACAAATTCAAACAAAAACCCTAGTAGCTGACCTACTCAAAAATGGTGCTTTGGATTACAGCAACTTGAAAATATCATCCTTGCACACAGCACTGACAGAACTGATTCCCTTAGGACAGCCACTCACCAAAATTAGGAGAGTTGCATTCTTTTTTGCTTTTTCTTTTTTGGGTTTTTTTGATCGTTTGTTTGTTTTCAGATGAGGAAAAGTGCTACAAGCATGGGGTGATTTCTATCTTTATAGAGATCAAGTGAGCAAATACTGGAAGCAATATGTACGCTATATTATTCAAGTGTGGTTGCCACATATTGCATAAAGATCATTATTAAATGATACAGAAACCTCTAATACATTTGTTAGCTTTGTGGCAGCAAGATTAAAGACTAAAGTACTTGTTAATTTTTAGAGAATGCATACCTGCTCTTTGGTCTGCGCTTTCTGGACATAATCTCGTCCAACTTTGATGCGAGGAGTCAGGATACCTCTAGTGAAATCCGTCACATTGATACCCAAAAGGTGAGACACTTTCTGAGCAGCTAAAGACGGTAAGAGGAAACAAGAAAGAGATTAATGTTCTTTTGTTTTTCTCACAGAAAGCAAGACAAAAACATTCCTGCAACTGCCTTCCCAAGAGAGTCATGAAACAGTTTATAAATCCATTAAATGAAGAACAGGTTGATGAAGCAAAGAAAGGTATTTGAAAAACTAAAAAAATCACTGAAACACTCTTGTAACCCATACTTCGTGTTACTGAGTTTCTCTAGAAGCCACGAGAGAAAATTTGAAGCAATATTCCCATACCACTACGTCATAACCCAGAAGCTTTAGAAAGCTCGTAGTCTGTAATCAATTTAAGGATATGTCAAACAACAGATTTCTTAAACAAGCTAATTGTTCTGTCTTCATCTACCAATGAGTCTTTGAGGCAACTCTGTATTTCAGATTCAAGATTCAAACTTCAAACGTTCACTTTCCTCCCCAAAATGCCATTTAGAGCATATTTTCCGTAATAATAGCCCAAAACATAAACACTGAAAGATAAATTAGCAACCTCTTGTATTTCTGCAGTACATCTATAATGAATATCTAAGAGCTAAGTATTCCAACAGATAGCCTTCTATCACGTGAAACACCGTACTATTTACAGATGCAACAATGGGCAGTGCAATTAAAATACATACACATACTTTATACCCACCAGAAAACTATCCACCTTACTCATACAGTTACAAGTCTACCTACAAAGTCAGCAAAGAACACTCCTTACAGCCTGATACTAGAGTTTTGTAGGAGCAATCATTCCTAGCTTGGTTAAAACACACACACACTACATGTTCCAGGAGAGTAAATCCTTTTGATCTGGTCATCACGTGCACTTCCCGCCTAGCCCTCTCACAAGAACAGTGCCACGTTCCTGCCCATGGGTGGCTGCAAACACACCCCTGGCGAAACAGTGGCTATTTGTATGAAGGAGCACGTCGGCTCCTTTGACAATTAATTCACCTTATGGAAAAACAGGACTCCAGCATTCCTACATACTGCAATACATTCTTCTACTTGCAAGAACTTTCTCTAGGCTTTTTTCTGCATTTTTTCTTTGCAGGGGAAGGAGATTGGTTACCTGTATTGTCTGGCATAGAGGCTTGGTCTGTATTACGCTCCTTCTTGAAGACGATATTGCCAAGTTGAAGAACACCTGAGATAACCTTCAGCAGACCTTTTAAAATAATAATAATAATAGCTTAGTATCAGACATCACCAAAAGCCCTGATATGACCCAGTTACCTGTCTTGACATGGTTAAGAGGCCCTTCTCAACATCCCAAAGGGCCTTCTGGAATTTAGGAAAAAAGGTCACATGTAATTCTTCTATATGACTCCCACTCAGGACACAGGACTTTCCCTATCCCTCCTATGCAAGACTGCACAGCCTGGAAATTGACACATTCTCAACATCAGTATAGTAGAGTGGGATATAGGATTAAGCGTAACGTGCCACCCTACAACATCTATATTTTTTAATCAAACCATTTGTTCTCTGTTAAAGGGCCAAAATTCACTATTTTCCTCAACGACTACTGTTAAACACAAGAAAGAGTGTTATTAAGAGTACAAACCAATCAAGACAAGGAAGATTGGTTCCTTTAACCCTGTGTCGCTTTCAGCTCCCTGATCAAGGTCTGTAGTCCATACAGACATGCACTATAACGTACCAAGGGCAGCAGGATGTGGGCAAAGTGCCTGTAGTGTAACTATTACTAATTACATGCTGAAGCACTCCACCCATTGCTAATGATACATTCGTACTCTTTGAATGGTGCACATCACAAAATCTGCATCAGATGCTAGGACAGGAAAGACATTTTTCAATGCCATAGCATCAATTCAGTTTTCACTGTGTACCAATCAAAGCTTGTTGCATAATAGCTTCTAGCTGCCTTGAGCAAAATAAACTGCCGGTCACTTGCAAAGGGGATCTTGTACCAAAGCTTTTTCATTCCCTAATTTCTACTTGTAATAGAAACATTTGTTTTAAAACAACATCCTTTTGATAGCAGAGCTAACAAAGGCTCCATATATGCTACATCAGGCCGAATGGAAAAGAAACATACATGTTCCTAGTGACATGTTATGCAACTTAGTGGTTTGACAGCTGAATCTGGAGTCCTGGTACTTCGACAGACAACTTACTTTGATGTTGGCTCATAAATGAGGATAGTGAGTGTTTAGAATTTACATCAAAACTAAGTAAACCTACCATCCATCCAGCTACCACATGTATTACTCCACTAAGTCAATAAGGAATGTTAATGCACTTCACATTTTGAACAGCAAGTGCAAAACACTAAAGCTGTAGTGACTGGAACCAATAGGTCATCTGTGTGACAGCAAAGACACGCCCTAGAGCATACATTAAAAACCCAGCTCAAAAACCTGAGCATAACAGGACATCCTGACAATAAATTAGGCTGCCAAATCTTTTGGGGGTTTTTTTTAGGCAAATTTCTCTTCATCTCCATACAGCAGTTTCAGTCTCAGATGATTCAGGATATCAAGAAGTACATTAAACAGTGGATAACGACAGTGGATTTGTAGCAAGCTGGACTGTGAAAAGCAATAGTTAAGGCACAGGCAAATATTTCCTAAAGCCACAAAAGCTACAGCCTCCAGCAGAGGAGGTGGTGACCTCAAACCACCACAGATGCTTGCTTCAGTGTAGAGGAAAAAATAGTCCTAGTTTTAGAAGACCTTATACATTTAGAAACTGAAATTCTGCACAACACTGGTTACCAACCAGTGAGGCAGATCATGAATGAGACAGCACAGAGCTCTGGTGAATATGTATCACTGTACTTTGTGCTGGCTGCATACTGTCATGGTACTGTGCTCCCAGAATCAGACAATATTAATTTCTGATCAGCAGTTCAGTGTTAAGCTGGAAAGAAAGGCACTATGACCAGGCCATTCTCAAAGGACTAATCCAGCAGTGGTTGGATTAGACTTTAAAGCCACTGCTTAGGGACAGGGGGAGCACACAAGCCACACGTTGCACAAGAGAATGAGGGGATTCTTGTATCTTGGATATGTTATTCATAAACTGGATACACAGCCCTCAGATTGGGAACACAAACAGCAAGCAGAAGCGTGTTTTCATTAGCTGCTTGACTTCTAAAGCTAACTGTACAAACTGAAACTGCGCTGCTAGGTCCTGAGGTGGGTCACTCCAATGCTACTAAGTTTATTAGTTGCACACCGTTCGCTTGGAGGAGAGAGATGGATACCAGATAAAACCAACCAACGAAACCCCCCAAAAACCCAAACAAACAATAAAGAACCCCAGAACAAAAAAACTCCAGAGGTATGATCTGTTCCCTCTTTATTTCCTTGCATTTTCAAGCCCTTCAGAGGGGTCATACCTATCTGCTCCTCATCTGGGATGCCCATGATCTTCATTGCCTCCATGGTCTCCTGAAACATATCTTTGTCTTGCTGACCCGGGATCGTAACATGCCCATTGGAAAGGAAGCGATATTTGTTGTAAGGCTCCAGCAGCAAATCAGCTTAGGAAAGAATTAAGAAAGAAGTTAGTATGTTTTTTTGTTGGTTTTTTTTTTTCTAAATAGACAACAAGATACCACTGAGATAAAATTTCTGACTTGTATATGCTAGCAGGTGCTGGATGAATCTGGGCTTAAGCTCAGTTTTAATACAGGCTGAACATTTAATGTATTTTAGATAAAATTAAGAGGTTTTCTGCCATCTTTCTATTCCCTCCTCTGGACTACTCCACCAAAGCAGTGTCAATCATCATTACGCCATAAGTCTATATAAAGGGGCGATTAACTTAAGAGTAAATTTGCCTGTAATTTCAGACACCTCATTTGTTTCAAGTCAGGTGAAAGTTAATATATAGGTCTTGAAACAGTAGCAACTATGAGAAAAGTCTTCTCCTTTCCTTCCTCCAGATCAATTTGCAGCTCTTGCACAACATGGTCCCTGATTACTAGGCTGAGCTAGGTGCACTAGGATCCTAGACTTCTAGAGCTGCTTAGGTGCCAGCAGCTTTGCTCCACGCAGTTAAACGCTGAGCACATCGCAGTAGGACCGTTCCTGCACCAGAAGGGTTTACATCATGCAAGACGAGACTAAACATGGAACAGTGATTTAGATAAGGAAGGGCGTAGAGTCATTGCTGGCAAGGAGACAAGTGCAGGAAGGAACCAGAGAAGCAAGTTTTCAGGAACTGAGAAGTGCAGGGGGAGGGCAGAGGGATGTATAAGCATATGGAAGAAATGGAGGAGGGGTGACCTAAAAGGCAGAGCCAAGAAACTATGAACGAACAGGTCCTAGCCTACCAGTGTTTTGGACCCCCAATCGTCGTGATGAGGGAATCCGATAACTACAACAAAATCATACTTACTCTTCAAATGCTCGCCTGCCCCAGACAGCAGGTAGTAAAAAATGTGGAAGGTTCTCTCCTCTTTGGCTTGACGAATTGCACGTGACTTCTCCAGCAGATCTTCAGAGAGTCAAGGCATATGGCAGGACATAAAAATCACTTCCTATTCTATGGCAGGAGAAAAATCTTGTACTACCTGATGTTCTCCTCATGCCAATTAACAGGGTTATTGATTTAGCAATCATTATCAGTCAACAATCCACCGAGCTTCTGGTCTCAGTTCTGCCAGCCTCTAAATGATGGCTATGACATGACAGACTTAACTGATAAAAACCAGAAAAACAGCGGCCATCCATCCCTACTTGCCTTGGACAAAAGTGAGAATGGATTATGAAATTCCAAAGCTATTAATCTTATAGCAGTTTGTGCTTCCATTTCAGTCTCTTAAGATTCAAATTCACTAATTCAGAAAAGATTTCCACCATGATCACAAAGGTCACAAAAAACACTATATGAAGAAACAGGAAACTACAACAGTAGTCTTGCTAGCATAAATTTAAGTGCTTCCTACCACTTTCTCAACCTGATAAACAGAAAGTCAGTTACGAAGAGATTGCTAGGTACCATTCCTGCCACCTCTACAGCCTTCAACTTCTCCTTTTAAGTGGTTACGTGAAGGATACAGGTCTCAATATTGGCTCCAACAATGTAGCCATTGACATCAAAGTTGATTCTGATGAACTTGCCCTAAGAGGAAGACAATAATATTAAAATAAGTATTCATTCTATCTGGTAACAGCAGTAAAAAGTAAAGGTAAACCTCATCTTTTTAATCCAGGAAAGAAAATTCAGAACAGGTCTGGCAGGTTTTAGGCAAAACATAAGGTCAACTAATAGGCAATGCCTGCTGACCACAACAGTGATTTAACCAACAAGGTACCAAATGTTTTCAGACATTTCTGACATTCAGCCAGCCTACAAATCAAATCATTATTTTTCAGCCTAGATTTTCAGAACCAGGGTCCTTTCAGTTTCAAGGGCTATATGATCTGGACAGTTCCGCCTCCCTCAATGTGAGCTTCAACCATTTTCATTTAGTTACAGCTCTAGCTCTCATCTGCCTCTCAGAGGCTGTCCACTGCTCTCCAGAGCAAGTATAATAAGAACCAGTATTTGCTCTCCAGGTTAAAACTGACTGTAATAAATTTACGATAAAAGTTGTCATAGATGATCCTGGCACAGGGTCAGGTTCCTTCATTCCAGAGACCTATCAGGTCTGTTCTTGTTAGTTCACTGAATTAAATTAACTTCCCAGATAAATTTGAAGGAAGTCACTAACAGACAGTTGTCCTATGCCTGTCCTATCCCTGACAGCAACTGATCCACAAGCAGACCAAGTCATCCCTCTGGAAAGCATAGAACACTGGCACTGATGCTGGATACTCACAAATCTTGAAGAGTTGTCATTCTTCACTGTCTTGGCATTTCCAAAGGCCTCCAGGATGGGATTAGCCTGGAGCAACTGTCTCTCCAGTTCTCCCTAGAGAGAATTTACAAATTAATAAAGTAGGTAGCAGTTTACTGCATCAACCTTGGGTCAAACCAGTGCTGAAGTTTCAATTCACTCTAGCTTGGCATCTGTTGTAGAGAAGCCATATTAAACCTTAGGAGATGATCCCTTAAACCTTCAAAGGAGACTCATTAGTTATCTGGGTAAAACAGAAACATTCCCAAATATGCCTTATTATTCCCTTCCTCAACACAAGGGCATCCCAGTGCTGTCTTTCTGTTAACAAGAAGCACTTGAAAGCCAATTGGCCATAACATCCCACAAACTTCCCAGGATCAAAGTGAAACACCGTGCCATCCAAGATCAGGCCTTCATCCCAGAAGTGTCTTGGCATCTAGGCTGGAAGAGTGAGGAAAATCCTGTCTTGCTACTCCAAGACAGCCTTGAACTCTGCTAGTAGTAGGTTAAGAAGCTAGTCTGAAAAGGTCTCATGTGTTTTTAGAATAAGAACAACAAAATAAAAAGCTTGCACTACAAGTCTGCGTCTTCCAAAATACAAACAAGCGAAAACCGCCTTTGTAAGGAGGTGCACAAAGAGGAGAATTACTAGTATCCCACAAACTGTATTATCGCTTGCATTTTGCTGCCAGATTCACACACTCCTCCATTCAAGGAACACAAAATGCTGAAGCTGTAGAAAAAGAAAATTCAGAACCTTCATTCCCTGCCAAGTACTAGACCATTGGAGCATATACACGTTTCCCCGCAGGCTCTAGATATATCCCTGGCTGTTTTTTAAAATTACTTGTCCTCTGTGCTAAAAGCATGGAGTTCTATATATTTCAAGCTACAATAGCTTCTAGAGACAAAAAATGACAGCTTAGATGAACGTTTCTCTTTTTAGCAGTTATCAGTAAGCACTCAAGACTTCCTGTGCATAACGGATGGAAATGAAGTTTGATTCACGATAACGGGAATTTATGGGCAAATTATTTAAGGGTATTTCTAAAGAAAAATCGTTCCCACTCATTCTCAAAGTGCATTATAAAACAGATTAGTCCTTATACAGTCTCTCTAAAAATACATGCAATTAAAAAAAAGGGAGATACATGAGAAACTATACAAAGAACTACAAGTCTTTATTTCTTACTTTCACAATCATGTCACTTCAATGCTTGCAAAGTGAAAGGCCAAACAAGACCGTCAGTCCTTGTAGAACTGTACATATACAGAAGGGGCAGCTGCTGCAAACATTTTCATTCACTGTCAAGTATATATAACAGGGGATTATATGATGTCCCTCAGCTGGGACATCTGCTCTTTCAAAACAGAGTTAGCATATGGCTTTGTAAGGAGAAAACTTTGAAACTAGGGTTCAGTCCTTGAAACTGTGTGGCAGTCACATTTGCCCTCCTATTCTAGCACATCTACTGAAATTGGAACACTATTCCCTCACCCTATTCCTCCTCCTCATCCTGCAGTGAAGTCCTAGGCCTTTGTTTGTGACTGCAATCTGTTACTATGCAAGTGAGAGATGCCAGTGACGTAGCGTTTCAACTCAACTATGAAACAAGGAGGGAAGAGATAAAAAGCCCATTTTTTTCCTCTAAATGTAAGTCAGGCTTTGACACCAAATATATTTTAATTATTTGGCTAAAAATAAAACTAAGGTCATGCTTAGCTACACAAAGATCAGATGTTTACAGAAATCCATACTACACACCATCCTGTTATTTAGTACCTCAGCAAGAAAGTGTCATTAATGTCAAGTAGGTGTTGGTAAACTGTAGTTTAGAGGTGATTAGGTCTCTTGAACCACCAAGGTAGCAATATAGAGCTGTGGGGAAAGCAAAATGCTAGAGTTGGTCAAGTCAGTTAGTTCTCATGACCTGCCTCAGCACCATGATACAGTGGAAAGAGCAAGTTCTCAGTGCACCATGACAAAGGCACGTAAGATTAAGTGGCTGTGATTACTGCAGTGTATCCATTCCTCACAGCATGCACTGTACGCTGTCTTTATTTAAAAAGACAATCCTTTTATCTTTAAAATATGAAATATTTTTTGGGTGGGGTTTGTTGGTGTTTTATACCTTAAATTTTGACAGTCACCTTTCACTGAAGGAAAAGACTTTATTATACAATGGGTGATTCTGCAAAGCAAAACCAGTACAACACAGAGCTGTCTGTCACAAACTTTCTAGAAACTCTAAGGTTCCTGTCATTAAGACTGCCAATTTTCTGACACCTGTAATTGCCTTTCCCTGATCTGAAAAAATTTTGTTTAGTACTCAGCATGCATTTGAAGTATGTATTCATGAAAACAAAGCAGTAACAGTCACTGGTTCTGTTAGCCCATGGTTGGGCAGCACACACACTTCAGTACACTCTCTTCACCAATTTAAAGCAACTAAAATCCTTTACATCTAACTTGCACTCTGAATATTTTGCTTCTCAAATGCTTTTTGGAATGATTCCTATGCAAAGTAGAAGTTTCGTCAACCATTTATTTTTCCAAAAGTATGGAGAAAGGCATCTGGAAATCACAGCTGGCTTTAACAACACGCATTTTGAAAAACTAAAATATGGGGGATGGTGTTTGGGTTTTGTGTTTGGTTTTTACACTTTAGGGATTTGCTTTTGTATTCTTCTCTGCAGTCATGTGAGAGATTCTCAAGTAACTGAGTCCCAACAACATTGGGTTGGATGGGGAAGGGAGAATCATCAATAACCTAAACTCCATTACAAATATTTAAGCATTAGCAACTATTACACACTAATTTCTGATTATATGTGAACATTCTCATCTTGAAAAAAACAATTTAATGACTTGAGAAGTCAGTAGAGAAGCAGAGACTAAACATGGGAGAACATCAAATCTCAACTTCCATAAATAAAGTTTCATCAAATGAAAAATGTGTTTATATAATCAGATTCAGTAGGCCTCAAGAGCAGCCTCAACGTGCTTAGTAGTCACACCATGCAGCTAGAAGCTATTTAGCTGAATATACTAATGCACTGGGAGCAGTGGAAGCTGCCACTACCTCCAAAACAAGAGAGTGAGAGTCGAAGAGTATGCTTTATAAATCTGATTTTGCTCTGATACTTGGAAAAACAGGGGTTTACATCCAAAACTTCTAATAGAAGACAGACAAGAAATCTTTCTGGTAGATAAAGCACCACTACTTTCTATATTACCACTGGTTAAGTTCCGTGCCTCATCTTGCAGTACAGAGGTTTGACACTATCATACTGAACCCTACGGAATAAATCTGCTGTGACCAGTATACCTGAGATCCTAAAAAAATTTAATGTATTCATCTTCACAAACCCTTACAATCCGCTTCCAAGTTTCAGGTTGGTAAAGAATTGTTGCATAGAGCACTCGTTACCAATTACCATTCAAAGACTCCAGTTCTAAATCCTCTCCAGTAAGGTCAGTGCCACTGTTCAGTCACAAGAGTGAAGCAAAAGGTAAGCTGCAGGACTCCAGAAAAAATCAAAACCTGGGGGGTGGGAGGTGCTGTGATTAAATAATCAAACTTGGGCAATCAATCAGTGCAACTTAGGACTGTCTTATTCTCCTAAGCAGACTGCCTGTCCTGCCTGTTGAAATTTTGCTCAAGGATAAGCAGTGGAAGAATACTTAACTCAACCCCATGATTCTATTTTCCACACTTCGAAAAAAGGAGAATGTTTCTAAATACAGCTACTGACAGACCATGGAAAAAGCTTTCATATGTCTGAAAGTTTGGCACATAGAAAGTTTTTTTTTTTGGTTGAATTCCAGAAGTTACTTACTACTATGTGCGTACACACACACACTGTATGCCTGCGTGCAGAGATGCCTTCTTATTCACATACTCTACACACATAAGACATGCCTACACATCAAGTTACTATGGGAAAACTCTTATGGAGAGGTACAGTGGACACACTTGGCATCTGGCTTTCATTACACAGTGAGCATTTCCAACGTGTTCAGCTCTAACAAGCTCACAGTCCTGGAACACCCTGTCTGCCCGGCAGCCTTCTCCCCCGACCTTTCTTTGCAACCTGCAGCCACTTCTCACTGCAGGGAATAGAAAGCTGAACATTTAACAACATTTATCTTACTAGGAACACCACACACACTAGACACTTATGGTTCCAGGAAAGCCTGGTCCCGGCCTATTGCCCTGGAGGAATACTTCTTGAATGTTATATATGGGAAAATCCTGCAAGAAAAACCTTAAATGCAAACTAGTATTGAGTACAGAACACAAGTATTCTTGATGTTACTTTAGTCTCCAACTGAACATCCTCACAAAAAGATTACTGTGCACCACACAAAAAAAATAAATAAAAAAATAATTGTGAATTGTCTATGGATTTGTTTTAGCTGCAGAAAGTGATATTGGTGTGGAGTGAAAAGCTGCTCAAAAAAATCACACAATGGGACAGAAAACGCATTCCTGGTGCAGAACGTGCAGTAAACGTGCAGCTCACCTACGAGGATACAACTGACGAATTCGGCAATAGTCCATCGGGGGAGAGGGAGGGGAAAAAAATATAAGTGAGACATATTTAAAGTCCTCCCACCATCACCACCACCCTCCTTTCATGTGCTGCTAACTCTTGGCTGTTTTCCACCCTTTTAATGTTTTCCTACCATTTTAAAGTTTTCAGCTGATGTCCGCTAGCCTATCACTGTATTCTCCAGTTTTGAGACAGTATATATTATAGCCAGACCTAATCTACAAAGGTTTTACACTGCCTGGACTGGTTATAAGCAACACGTCTGTGTACAAAGATCAGTATGGGTGATGCTCCATTTACAGCGTCTCTTGCCCATGAATCCAAGAGGTTGTGGATGAGTTTATCCCCACTGTAGCTCCACTGAATTCAAAGGAGTTATAGCTTAGAACAATGTTCCCTGGCTTGCAATCTTTGACAAACTTTTATTGTTTCATAGTTCACTGTCCTCCTCAGTCCCCTGATAAGCGTTAGTACCTAGGCTTTTATTGAGCAATATGGCTTTTATCAACATCAGCCAATACATACTTATTGTGCAGAGTCAGCACAGCAATAAAGCATCATTAAACCCTGGTCTTACCTGGTCTTTTTTAGACTTGTGTGAGGATGCAACATGGGCCAGATACTGAATGACCTTCTTGGTGTTCTCTGTCTTGCCAGCTCCCGATTCACCTCTGTAAAGAAAATGTGAAATTTATTCACAAACAAGACGCAGAGGGACATATCCTTATTCCTAATCCCAAAAGGGCTACAGAGCTCCTTAACTGCATTCTGGCCATTACGATACCTCCCTCAAAACCAAGAAAAAACAAGTTGTACTGGCAAGCAGTGGCAGTGTAGCTGGACCACAGGCCAGCACTTAGCCACTGCACCACTGGGTGCAGGTTCTGTACGCATGCACGGAGGAGGGAAGGCAATAAAGAACTATGCTTTCTAGTCACTTGGATACAAAGATTGCTGAAGGCTACTGTAGAGCTAGGTGAAAAGTAATGAAGGAATCTTTCAAAAAGAAGCCTCCTGACTACAAGAAGAAACACACCAACTCCTTAAGCAGAACTGAGAGTCCACAAATTTTGCTGTGTCTCGAAAAGGAACTGCTGTATCAAGAGTATTTGTTACTGCATCACCCTCATCAGTATGAATGTACTCAAACACAACAGCTGCATCAAATCTGAAGGACTTCTCCAAGCCTTTTCCATTGTCAAAGCTGTATTTCTTTAGGAGTTTGAGCACACGAGCTGTTTCAAAACCTCCCTTCTTCCTCCAATCTTTAAGAAAATTGTTCTGCAGAAAGGATTTTATATATATATATAGTGGAGGAACTGTAGTAGGACCTTCCTTGACTCTCCCCTATTACCTGATTTATTGAGCCCACCCCCAGCATTTACAATTAAGAGAATCCTCCAAACAAGATTTTTAACACAGACCTGTAACACACAGACAAACTGACAACTGTAACACTCACGTGCAAAGGATGGACTGATCCTCTCGATCTAGAAAAAAATTTTAAAAGTAGTTAGCCTGAGACTCTAAAATTAAAATTTCTGTGACAGAACGAAATCAACACCAAAGACAAAACCAGGAACTAGTAAACTCTGCCAAGTATTCTCAGAAATATGGCCAGAAATTTTTTGTCAACAGATACCAACCTCTCACCATCTGCCAAAGTATAATGGCATCATCGCAATTTAGGTTTCTTCATCCAGAAAGAATACTTTTTGCATTACAACTTTTCTACAAACAATACAGAACTCTCTCACTGAATGTTTCTTAACCACAGAGTAACATCTGGATATACATGTACTTGTTCTTCAGCCCCCTCCTCCCATTATACTGGGCTCATACTGACTTACAAAAGTTATTAGCAGAGCAGTAGAAATGGAAATGTGACAGGAACCGTTACAAATTCCAAAGTGCCAAAACCTCACATCAAACAAAGGCTTTCACCTCCAAAAGAAACACTGGAAGCTCGGCGAGAAATTTTTGTTACTTATTTTGTACAGAATGGACTTGAAAACTACAATGCTGAGCAGCAGTCTAAGTCCTGTAAAGCTGATTTTTTTGTGGCACCATCCTCTACTGTATTGATGGAGCAGCTGGTAACAGCAGAAAACTTTTCTTTTTCACATTGATGTGCAAGTAGACATACTAATTCCTGTATTCAGTTCTCAGCTGTGGATGATATCTTTCCAGTTACAAGACTTCACCCAGCTTATCCACCACTATCTTCTCTCACATCTTTAACCTCCTCTCTGCTTTCACCTATGATTCTGCTTCCTCATATGTGGTCCTGACTTGTCCTTCCACCATGCCTTCATCTCATCCCACTGCTCCACCACCACTTCTGTGTGAACATATTCTCCTGTTTCTGCTTTGCTTTCACCTTTCATCCCCCTCTCCACCCTGCGCATCATGTCGTGTGCGCCCCTCAGTCTGTATCCTATTCCTTCCCCATGCTCCCAGCAACCAGCTGGGAGCACTGGGCAGACTGGATAGTGCCTGTGCCTAGACCACAACAGCCTTAGTAGCTTGTTGTAGTCATCACAGGGGCAGCTAGACCTGTTCAGACATGGAAGAGACTTGGGCACAGCAAGTCATTTGCAGACAGTCCGCGAGATCTATTGGGGCGCTCACAAAACAAACTGTGCCACCAAACTCAAAATCCCCATTAGTTTGTGAGTTATGCATTTGGCTGTGGGTTCTTTTGGTTTTGTTTGGTTTTTGTTGGTTTTATGGGAGTGTTTTTCTTTTTCAAGAAAAAGACCAGAGGATGATCAGATCATCCAGCCTGTGAACCTCAGCAACACAGCAGTTAGATTTCATCCAGTTGTTATCATTCTTTCATTTTTCCACATTGAGCCCCCATTTTGTGTTAGACTGAAGTCTAATCTCTAAAGAGAGAGAAAGCAAGCCTCAAACATTCATGAGTATAAAATTCACAGGACTGCTTTAATAATTTATTTCAGCAATTGGTAACTTTCATCAGTACGTTTATGGATGTGACTGTCTCCATATTTTAGCTACTGGTCCTTTCTATTCCTTTTTCCAGTAGCTTAGAGAACCCAAGTGCATTCAGTATTCTTCCCACCAGAGAATACTTAGACACTATGAGTCACCATTCAAGTTGAGTTGTTTTGTGCAAGATAGAGATTAAGCTGTAATTGGGGAAGGCTTTATAGTCAGATACTGAGTTCAAGTACCTGAAACTACTTTCTATACCCTTAAACACTGCTACTGCAAGTGCATTTAGCATTTCAGTTCCTATCGTCATGAATGTCATATTTATCAAGAAAAAACTCCTATAAACTCATTTTGTAGAGAGAAGCATATCAAGCTTTTGGACACATTTTCATGGAATAAGAAGAGCAGGTAAACCTACCAAATTTGAGATTCTATCTCTTTTTAAATTATTCTGAAACCAATAAGGGAAACATTAGGTCCACACCCTACAGATAGGCACTTCCTGCTCTTGAGCTTCTTCACTGGAAACTGATTGTATGGAGATGAGCACAAAAATTTAGAGGAAAATAATCTGCTTTATCCTTGTTAATTTATTCTCAGAAAGAGCTGACCAGCCCTAAGACTGGAAGAAAGCAAGCAGAAGAAAATCATCTCTCAAATAGTTTTGGCTTAGCAAATTCTTAAGCATCCAAAACCAGATACTGCAGCTTTACTCGCATTGCATATTCATTTTTTCAAGTGCTGAATTTTATTCATTGCCTTAAAGATATGCACCCCTTTCACTGAAGGACAGGCAGCGTAGGTGTTAGCCAGCTCCAAAGGCACCACCCATTCAAGGTTCCCAGTGGGTCAAGGGCTCAGCAGGCACACGCCAGCCCTCTGCGTGACTGGGCACTTTGAAGGTGGATCAGGGGAATAACTAATGACTCATTTATGGATTGCCTAAGGAAATGTATTCTTTGGTAGTGCGACACCTGGGTGCAATTCTCAATCACAAAGCAACTATGTGAAAGGAAAAGATTGTGCCTCTGAATAAACATCTGACTTTCAAAAGCTTGACTATAAACAAGCAGCCCACTTGTCCGAGAAAAGGTTATACTCGCATTGGGGTGTTAGAGGCTTTTCTGAGAAACCAAGTTGAGAGATAGCTTAAAAAAAAAAGGGGGGGGGGCGGGGGCAGAGGGGAGGAAGATAACCCTAAGGAAGATGCTCCTTACTCCCAGTAGCCAACTCTAGTGTTGGAATTATTAGCTGGGGACCCTCATACAGGTAACGGAGCCCTAAGCACTTGAAAAGTGCACGCCTTCCCCTTCCCTCTCCTCCAGGAGAGGATCCTTATTCCAGGAAAAAAAAGAAAAAAAAAAAAGGTAGGCAGATAAATCAGCTGGCCAACAGAAAAAATGACCAACATCAGCTAATACTCAGAAGCTTTTTGGCACTGAACACTTTTTGATCACTACAAGTTCTGCTGCACTCAGTTGAGAAGCTCTTTTCAAGCCCCGTTCCAACGAGGCAAGGTAGCCACAGCACCCTGGAGTGACCCGAGTAAGTCCCAAAGGGGCAAGCACAGGCTTTTTCCACACCTTAACACAAAGCCAGGTGTTGAAAGGCGCTCAGGCAGAAAAAGTCACAGACAGTGTTCAAAGCACTCTCAGCACTACTCTTTCCTCCCCCAACATATTTTCCTGGTGGCCTGCTGCAGCTGCGTCAGTCACCTCTGCTTTAAGCCAGCAGGAACGTACCTGCGAGTGCAGGCAAGTCACCGGCGGCGTGCAGACACTGCCATAAAAGGCAACATTCCTGTTTGCAATCCGGGGGAAATTCTTTCCCAGGACTGCAAAGCAGCAGTCATTGGGATAGCTGGAATTCTTTTAATTGTGTACAGACAGACAACTCAAATAATGTGTTGAGCAACAGGAAACTGGAGTCGACCAGAGGGCCAAAGAGCTAACGCATACAAAAGCATAACTCTTCAGCACACTTCCAATTAAGAATTGCTTTAAGTGCCAATATTCATTCCCCATACAATACTGACTTGTGCCATCACGAATCAGAATTCAGTTGCCCAGACAATAGGCCACCTCCACCCCTCGTTTATTTTTTTTTTAAGGGATCACTCAACATGGGCGTACTGCACAATTTCAGTCAGCACTTGCCTTTACTCCATTGTCAGTTGTGCAAGCGACCTACTCAGCAAAAGAGAATGTGCTGGGTACCATAAACTCAGTTGCTTATAATAACACAATCAAGAAACGCCTGATTAAAAGAAATCTGCATCTGCTTTTCAATCCTAAACAGAGTCACTTATTAAAAACAATCCAGAATAACAACTCATTAGTTAATTATAGCAACAGTTCTGTATTTCAGAGCAGCTGGCAAGGAAAGCTTTTTGCCTAGGCTCTTCTTTAGCTCTCATCACCGCAGTACTCAAGTGAGCATAAGAAGCAGCAGCCTCAAGCATCTAGAAAATCAGGAAGCAAAACATCCTTCAAATTTAAACTATACAGCAGTATGGTATAATAAGATCAGTAGATTAATTTTACTATATTAAAAAAAACATAATATCTAACTCATTCTTGACTTCCTTCAGTCCAAAAATGAAAGACTGCATTTTAGACTGCTTCCAGGACCTTCAGCGTACATTAAAAACTTAATTAAACCAAAATTTGTTTCTATAAGAGAGACATTTTGTACACAGAAAATCCTCAGCCAAATATTCTACAGCAAAATAATGTATCTGAATGAATGCTGAACTGCTGTGGTTGAATATATTGGCATAATTGATAAATTAATAGAGCTCCAAATTCTTGAATTTTGTTTTTAGATAGATGTTTTGTGATGGAAGAAGAAAAAGGTTGGAAGGCTAGATAAGAATGTGCAATTTAAGCTCCACATCTCAGTTACAGAACTTCCTAGCAGGCCTTTATCACCCACTTCCTCTGCATGAGTGACTCCAGTTTCAAGTCTGTTCATCTCCATAAAAGGAGAAGTAATATAGCATTCACACAATGGTGACATCATCTCTCCAGCTAAGAGGAAGTGTAGCTGAAAGGCAAAGGCTTGGCTTGCAGTCCCCTGCCTATAGCTGACTCATTAAGGCTAAAAGCTTAACCATAGCGAGATGGTACCACCCACCCCCTAACCACCGAGCGTCTGGCAGAACTGAGCAGCCTGGCCCTCTCGGTTTCCGTTACTGTACTGCTCCCCTACCATCGTGGTGAACGCCTGTAGCCCAACTTCGGCAGCTGCCTGCCTGACCAAGTTAGAGAATTGACCCTCAAGCAAGAATAAGTCTTAACTGCATGTGCGTGCTTCAACCATGCAGTAGTTTCAGTTCCTCAGTCCCTCTTTAAACTTCTCTTCTGACCTCAGAGTAATCTTACAAGCAGTGTCCTTCCCTCAGGGCTCTAACACGGGAGGAGCCTCAGGCACTTGGCACTGCTACTCAGAACCACCCCACTGGCATAAAGATCTAATCAAATATGTTCACTGTGGTGCTCTAATCTACATGCTGGCTGAGTACATCAAAAACATGCCAGGGGAACACCAGAACAGAGACCGAGAGCCTGTTTTTGCACTGTCATTTAAGGAATGCATTCCAGAGAAGTTTCAAAATGCTAATAATCCATCATCACGTACCAAAAAAAGAGAAAAGAAAGAAATCAAATGAAAGACAAACATAGCATATCCAAGACTGCTCTCAACGATGGAACTTCAAGACGGAACAAAGGAGAAAAATCACTTGAGTTGGCAGCAACGCCGCAGTGCCAAGATTCAGCTTTGCATTATCTGACGTCTGAGGAGTCACATGGAGAAGAGTAAGCTTCGTTTCAAAAAATGAAATATATCCTACTGGGTCAAATGCAAATATTTATTTCCCCAAGCCATTTTTGGACTAGAGCCCATACCTTTCTCTAATATTCCTTAACTGAATCTGCAGATAGCAAAATAGGAAAACAAGTTAGGCTGTAATTTTAGGTTACACAAATGTTTATGAAGTTCTGACAGGAAAGAAAAACTGGTATACAGCCTGCAAAAGCTCAGGCAGCTCATGATACTCAAACAGCGAACTGCAGGGAGACTGACAGCAAGGGCTGAACCATTGCATAAGTGACTGCCAGAGAAGTCCTGCTCTGGTTTTCAGGAATGAAGTAAAAAGGGTGTGGTAATTACTAAAAAACAAATGGGCACTGGACTCTTTTTTAGCTTCTTGTTCTACTGAAAACCACATTTTAAGACACAGATTTTAAGAGCTGCATTTAGAAATCTCAAGTCATTCAAAGCACGTAAAACATTTCTTAAGAAAATCAGAAACTGTGTACATCTTTTCTTGCCATTTGTATACAAACACCATCAAAAAACCCCATCCTCTATAATTAGTATCCAAACTTAACATTGCCCTCTGCATCAAAAATTTGGACAAATCTTGGAAACAAACTAGTGAAACCACAGGCTATATTCTTTTGGGTTTAGTGGAAACAGAACTTGACCTTTAGATGCAACTTGAAAGAGACATCTGTGCCTCTACATAATCTGAACAGCTCTGTCAATCAAGTATTCCTGAATTGGTAAGCACACACAGAATTTTGTATATAAAATAAATATGCACTTTGGGACAGTACAATATACAGTGTGGCACAGCAGACTACTGCTAAGAAGCAAGCTGAGAAAGAAGACTCAGAGACCAAGGAAGTTAAAACAGGAGTGCTCCACTAGCTCGGAAACTTAAGAAATACATAAACATATAAGAATTACAAATAAAATACTTCAAGGTCATGTTCTATAGAAGCAGATCCAGGGGACTGTTTCTGGTGAAAATTACAACTGTGCCTGAGGTGCATGTGAAGATCTACAACTGCAGGTGATTTGTCTTACAATAGCCAAAAGGGTTTCCTCCCCTAACATTAACAAGGCCAATAAAAATCATGAAGTTACTATGCTTCAGAATCTTTTCTTTTAAACACCAAACCTAGAGACTACCTAACTTGCAAGTGAATACCAGCAAGATGCTGGCTGCACAGGCTCCATTTCCAGGCTAATCTGTCAAGGTCAAGGAGGGTTTAATCACGGCGCAATTATTTTCAGAGTTTTGTTCAGAGAACCGTTAGGAGTCCCATACGAACATGTGGAGAAAGTGGATGGGCAAGGAGATGGAGTACATTCATTAGCAATGTGCTGTCTGTTCCCTCTCCTACCTGTCTCTTAGTTGAGCAGGTTGAGCTTTGGAGACCAGAGTGATCATACTGATCTAACCTATTACAGAAGTTTCAGACACTGGCATTAAAAAAGCACCATGCTCCAGACACCAAGGAAATTTCTAGCTTCTATCAGTATTTGACATAGAAAATTCCCTATATGTATTCCAAATAGACAAACAGGTGCTATTTAACAGCTTTAAAATATGTTTTTCTAAACAGATCCCCTGGAGACCATGAATTGAGGTAAAGAATGTACCCCTTCACCGTACATCTGCTGCATCAGAATAATGATTTGCCTGCTGAAGACATCACTCCACTTGCCAGCACTGTGCTTCAGTCATCAGCACCAGAAGAGCAATTCTTCTGAAAGCAGCTAGACCTGAGGCTTCTGGCATCCAGGTTACCCAGGGAACAGAAACATAAAGATAAATGGTTGTTTTCTTCGAAAACAAAAATGTTACACTTTTTTTCAGAGTTCTGCTCTTGAAGCGCAGGTAGTCTCTCCAAGTACCATGCAGCAAAATAATGTTTTCGTCTTATCTCTGAGGCTTAATGTCTTGGGTCAGAGAAAGGAGGAAAATAGAAAGAAAAAAATTCACTTTGAACACATTCTCCATCATGTTATTGCTTCAAAGAAGTACTTCTGGTGAAATTTAACAAAAAGCAAAATAACCTCTTGGAATATATAAATGCCATGTGACACTTTTGTGAACAGGTTAAGCAGGGTAGTCACAAAAAGAGGACCAAGCTCACCCATAGCGCATCAGCACTGATGCCTGAAAAGGGTTAAATAGTTTTTGGATCAGCAGAGGTTGGAATAAAGCTCTCATCTTCCTCTCCCTTCCTTTCCTGATGAACATGCCTTTGAAAGGTCTGCTTATTACAATACCATAAATTCACTGATAACAAAACAAAAAAAAATCAGACTCCAAATCAATTAACACGCAAGGCTTTTCCACTCCGTCAGCTTGAGATAACCATACCCCACGCTGATAGAAGTCAGAGTCAACAGCTTGCCATCCTTCTCCAGACCATGAAGGATTCCCAGTCTTCAGGGCTCTGAAAGTAGCCTAGGGAAGGCAGCCTAATCCTAAATGCCTCCGGCTCATGTAGAGCACGAGACCCTTTCATCTTCTATTCTCTGTACAGATTCCTGCCATACCACTGCCTGCTGTACCGAGCCTCCCCCACCTCCAAGCAAAACTGAGAAAGTGGAATAGGAATGTTGCTTTCCATTGCCCTAGGGGCTAGCCAGGACCAGAGACACTGCAACAATCTACTCACCTTCACTCCGGGTAGCAGATATCGGAATGCTACTGCTACTCTTTGCAATAAAGAAATAAGATAGCGAATAACCCTAAAACGATCTCTAGGGTTCTTGCTAGCACACGTACACGCATGTGAAGCAACAGACACAAAAAACCTTTCCAAACCTAGTTAAACAGGTCAAAGCAGGCTAGTTCAAAAGCTAACTGGGAGTGATATTCACATCCAACAACCATTCCAAAAAGTCAGTGACCAGATCTCTCAAACCAAGCAAAGAAGAGCTGGGGTAAATCTCCAGATTGTCAATACTGCTGAGAATACTGCATAGCTAGAATTGTTCTGGGAAAGGTAAACACTCCAGCAGAGCTCACGGCAACTTTGCTGTGCTAGGAAAACAGGCAGGGCTGCCATTCTTTAGCTTAGCAATTCAAGTCTGGGATTTCTGAGTTTTAGACATCATTTAAACAGTGGTTTGTCTGAGACACCTCCTCTTTTCAAAATGAAAAAAAAAAAAATCCATGTAGATGAATCACTAGCTCTGAACCACCATCAGATCAGGGAAGGTCAGCTGTCCTTTGTTGCAGAATTGCAGCTGTCGAGATATCCACTGCCACATACTGATCTGTCTGGCAGGGACGAAGAACAAGATGCATGCACGTGCAGTACCAAATGGTTCAACTGTTGCCTACAGAGGGAAAAGGACTTCTTCAGGCTCCTTACAACAATGTCAAAGAAACCATTTTGATTCTACATAGAAAAGATTTCTTTTTAGGGAACAGTAACTCTGGTAGGGTTAAGTCAATAGCTTGTTTAAGAAAAATGTATTTTGGTACTTGAGCTGACAAGGAGTGGGAAAGGAAGAGAAGGAAGTAATAAAGGAAGCGAAACAGTGATAAGAGGTTTGTGGACAGCCATGCTGCCATGTAGAGGATAGGCGGTGCATCTGTCCTTGTCCTTCGTGGCAGATCCAGTCTTTGTCTGAGGGAAGTGAGGTCCTGTATAGGTCCAGGTTCATAAGTTTTTTCCTCTGGATACAGCATTCCTTTCAGAGTAACACATCAGTAGCAGAGCTGTGTTTCTTCAAGAGCTGCCACGTCTTCAACAAATTGCCATCAGTAGCCTGCCACGAGACCACTGCGGCATGTCTGCATGGCTTACCCCTCCCCACCCAAGGCTTTTACAAATATAGCTTAACCAATCCATCTTGTCAGCTCACTTAGGTTGCTGAAGTGTGGTGCCATGCAGAGCACATTTCTCAGCATTCTCCACACAAAGTTTGTTTAAAGCCACTAATGCAGGTAAGTGGAAGGAGTTTTTCTCACTCCCTTTCCACTCCAGGCAACCATATTGTTACAGTCCTCCTACGCCTGGAGGTGCAAGTGGTAGTGAGGGCACAGGAAAAGCAGAACTCTTTAAAATTGAGTCTAATTCAAATTTTAAAGCATGATTTTATTATATGTTAGCAAGGCTAATGACAAGACCTAGGAGAGACAGACACTTTAATCTTTGCCAGTCATCAGAAAATAGAAGAGTAATCAAATTCATACAAGCCATGCCAAATCAAACCATCCGTTATATCCTTTAAACCTTACATGCATGACTCTTCATATAACCTACAAACAGGAAGAAAAGCACAAAGTATCTCCATACCCAAACATTCTCCAAGCACCCCAAACACAAGCACTGACTGTGAAAGACCTCCTCTCAGAAGGGGGGATATGCACAGGACACTCAGAGCTCTGTATTGAAAAGTCCTCAAGCGACAAACTAACAGCAGAAAATATATACAGTTCTTTACTTCTCAATTGTATACCCGGGGGGGAAAAAATAGAATAAAAGAAAGCAAGCAGATTAACCTATGAAAAGTCAAGAGATGTATTTAATATTGCCTGACACTAAAATTTTATTCTTAACAGAATAAAAACGTAACCAAACAACTCTTGATCAGTAGAGCTACCACTGAGCATCACATTTCAAAATACAGGTTATGTTAAGCTTGTTTCACCCAACCAAACTGTATGGCCGGATTTTAAATACTTTTGTTAAAAGCCTTTATCAACCAATACACATACTTGCCCACCTACAGCTATCATTCCATGGGCAGTTCTCCTTGACTGCTTCTCTGAAACCCCTGCATTCACATCAGTCTCTTCTTTATGTCAAGTTTAGCTCTTGCTAGACTCTTTGTAAGGCTCTTCCATCCACTTCAGCAGGAGAAAGCTATTTACCTGAACACAAAAGCTGGTACCAAGTAGGTGTCAGGTGTCTGTAAGCAAGGACAGAGTGGGCAACAATACCTTTTTATAGCAGTGAGGTGCTGTTCTCATACAGTGTTTTGAGTGAAACTTTGATTTGTGGTTTTAACAAGAGTCATAATCTCAGTCAGCACTCACCTTGCATCATACTCCGGTAGGCTGTGTCTGTGATGGCATAGATATGAGGCGGCATCTCGTGCCTTTTTTTGCCCTTGTACATCTCCACTATTTCTTCTGAGTATATGGGCAGGTTCTTGTAAGGATTGATGACCACACAGAACAGGCCTGAGTAGGTCTGGAAAGGAAACACCCCAGCAAATAAAGACAGGAATTAAAAATGCTGTAGTATTTGTATATTTTAATGGTATATTACTTGGAAAAACAAACAAACAAACTTTTTAAAGTGTTTCTTCCAGTGATGTCATGCGGGATGCTTCCCCCTATGAAATATTAGAATTTGAGCAACAGCTAAAGTCATAGCAACTTGACTAGTACTCAACCTTTCCAAGTATGCACAGAGGACCAACTGACACATTAGTCACCCTGGTATCAAACTGGCCTGCTCCCTGGCTAATTAACAGGCCACGAGGACTGACTTTTCTTCTTTTCAAAGCTCCTATATTCAAGTCAAGTGTCCATTTCATTATATAAAGTAGGTGCTTAGCTCTGAAACATGCATTTTATTATGTTCTGCCTCGCATTTGCTATGGATTTATCCAGTAATTGATCAACTATAACGTAATAAAACTTCATCCAAACTACTTACTAAAAGAAATCCTCCTTAGAGGTTTTCAAGACCACTTGACTAGGCTGAATGCAGTGTTGACCCTGCTCTGAACAGGAAGTTGGATTAGATGGACTCCTAAGACCCTTCCAGCCTGAACACTCTCATTGTAAATAATGTAATGAGTATAATTAGAATTAGATTCAAAGCTGTAAGGTCATAAATGTAGTATAGTTCTGAACTAGTCAATAGAGAAAACAATTCCAAAGTATTCCATGTTCAAAGTCAGCAACATTTGCCAAAGTTTACTTCCAACTCATCTCAAATGGGTAACTCATTGTTTTGTGACAGCAAACTTTGATTTCTCAATTGGTTTCCTCTGGCTTAAATTCTACAGTTCTAATAGAATACAACTGTCAAAGTACTTCTAGTGAAAATATTAGGCTTCTTACAAAAAAAAAAAATCTTTGAGATCTGAATACCTAAAAAATAACCCCTAACAAACATTTTACTTGTAAAGGGAATAGAAGAGGCAGAGGCTTCTTAGATATTTCCTAGATATTCTAAGAATAGCATTCCAAGCCTTGCTCCAGGGGTTTAGAGCTGTCCCAGCTCCCTGTCAATTTTAGAGGCAGCTGTTTAAAACATGCTGAGAGGAGTAGCTTTCTACAGCAACTTGCAGCGCTACCAGAAGAGAGTACATTTGGCACTTTTTATTTCTATTGCTACCATCTCTTCTATTGTTTGCTCAATGAAGAGTGCTTCCGAGTGGTAAAGAGTTCTCCATAATGAGCGCAGAGAGTACTTAATCAGGTTTAGCCTCCTTAGCTAGATAAAGGTAAGGATTAGACTACAGTGATCAGAAGGGTGAAAAATAGCATCTACTACACAGTTTACAGTCTTATATCTGAATTTTCTACGTCTTGACTTAACATTAAGTAATTAGTCCACTCTTACATGCAGCAGATTCAGATGCAGCTTTTACCCTATGTCCCCCAGAAAAGGAAAATTTTATAGGTATTTAACGTTGCTTTTCCATATCAGGATATGTTTCCAGACCTACCTATTTTTTTTCTAATATTTGAGGGATATTTGATTAGGTTACAGAAAACACTAAATCTCTTTCCAAAGTGGGAAACTATGAAAGTTGGTTAAAAACCTTTTAGTGTAGGACTTCTGAAGTTCCAGGAAGCTAAGTTTCAGTGAGACATTCTAGTCAGGTTAGGTGTGAGGTAGTGCTTCAAAGGAACAGTTTAAGGAGTTGGCAGAAACTGACTTGGCAATACTAGTTTATTTTGCCTCAGTCTTAGTTCCCCATCACATCAGACAGTACTTGTACAGCACAGAATAGCAGCAAAAAGACTGGGTCATGCTTTCCTGACCTTTGACTACACTAGCGGAAGACAGAGCAGGACCAAGAGGTAGAAAGAGTTGACCTGAGCAACACGTTCACAGTGCATGCAATAGGCCTCTTCCTTATTCTGGCATGGAAATAATTGACATTGGAGCCAACTGAACTGTTAGAAGAAGAGCTGTAATTTTATTTGATTTCTGGAAAGCAAGTAAAGAAAAACCCTCCAGGCTGCCAGTCCTAGCTGTCTGCATTAGCAACCATCTTGCCTCAAATCCCACAGCAGCAGCAACATGCACACAGTAAAGAAAAAAAGATGCCCTATATAGTCCCTGTTCCCCCTGCAACAAAACTGTAACTCATGCCACAGACCAAACTTACTTCTTCTCTGAAGATGTTAATAAAGCTAAATGCGTGTTTGCTGCTTTTGGGGGATTAGAAGTGAGAGCAAAAGAAAAGTGGTAGCAAGTACTGTGGTAATATTCCACAAAGAATGTAAAGTTGTTTTGTCTGTATTTGTATGGCTTTCTATGGCCATGTTTGCTGACAAATTAGAATTGTCGCTTTTTAAGTAAGAATAGTGTAAAAGTCTGAAGCTGGACTGAAGCACTTAAGGATGACAGCATCAGTTTAGAAAACAGAAGATATTATTTTCAATTAGAGTGATGAAGCCATGAACCAGGTATGCAGGAAGAAGCCATTATCTTCTTCCATCATTCCAGTTCCCAGGAGAAATACCTAAGGGAAGTTTCCTTGCAGTATAATGATCTCAGACAGATGTGTGAGGTGATATTTTTGTCTAATGAAGAGAGGCAACTAATCACGGCTGGGATAGGCAGCTGAGTGAGACTACCGTGTCACAACTGCTGGTCAAGCACACTGACAGGGTTTTACATAAGAAGCAAGCTGAATTATATTGAACAGAAGCTGCCAGCCCTACCATAGAGAGGAGAAAGAGTCATCTTCATCTTATTAAAGTACAAGTAAAGACTTACATGCATAAATCCCTGAATTGAACCCAAGGCTCCAATTGAAAGGCTAATCTATTATAATCATAGCTGGCTTGGAAATATGTACTTTGTTTCAGACATTACTATCTCAAAATAGAATTCTGGCATTATCTTCTGCTAACTATTTCAAGTGACATATGGGCCAAACTGGAACTAGTTTTATTTTTCTAACTGCTAAACTTGCTCAGAAGAGCTGAAAGGACCGTCTGCAGCACAGCACAAAGCTGACAGCATCAGAAAGTTTATTTTCCAGCAACTGTTAACTTCAATGAAATAACTGGAACATGTAAAGTTGAGTTTTGAGCTTCACACTGAATACAAACAAGGCAGTTCAGGTGAGCCACACAGAAGCTGAAAATGATCTTCTGATAAAGCATTCCAAATAGAAAGGGTAAATATGAAAGCCAGTCTATTAGCAAGTCACCTCAGTGCAGAGCCAATCAGCACATGGAAACAGCAAATTGATCTCAGACTCAAGCTCTTAGTTCTTGAAATGTTTGATGCTCCCTGCTCAAAATTTGTCTGTACCCACCATAGAATAGGTAGACAGAAAAATAAAGTTAGGAAAAAAAAAAAAAAAAGAAAAAAGGCACAAAACCCACACAGCCCTGCTGGCAAAGAAGAGAGAAAGGACAAGAGCAGAACTAAATTATGCTCATGATCTTTCCAGAGACATTTATGCTAGAGATACATTGCGTGTACTCTCTTTCTTCAAGAGGATTAATGATCAACTAACAGGCACTCCAATGAAAGTATTTTAAGCCTTCACATTAATCTCCTGACTTGCTGAGAACTGCTGACAGGCGAGATCAGTCCATTTCACAAGTGCACAGAAGCACAGTTTTGGCAAGGCTAAGATTCTGTAATAAAGAATTACTATGCTAGGTTTACTTGGGTGAAGGGTGCGGGGATTTTTTAATACTTCTTACAATCTAATTAGAAGAACTCAATTTATTACCGTCATAGTCTGTCTGAAATTTCAGAGAATATCTTGCAAGACATGTGAAACAGCCCATTGCATAGCATGCAACAGACTTTGTGATGCTGTTGAATTATTTGTTGAATTAGCTTCATAGGTATGCTAGCAATATTTCCTGTTCTAAAAATGTTACATGTGATCTTGCACTTCCATTTAATCTCAATGCAAAGATTCTTCCCTCTGAGAGTAGATTTTGACCAACAGTCTGACTACACAGAGTAATTAACCACATCAACCTCCAACTACATCAGCTCTCAAAATGTTGAGATCAGACGGTGGGGGTCAAACTAAATTTATATCAGCTTTGCATCCTTCAGATGTTCTCTGAAGGACGATTTCTGCAACACTTGTCTACATGCCTTCGTGCCACTCCAGAAGAACAGTGGTCACAGCACTAGCCAGAGTCAGAGTTTCTAGCTTATGTTGATGCTCCTTAACTTAGGAGGCAACAGTTCACAAAGGTTTCTGCCCAAGCTGGATAGCTACGGTGAACTCCTGTGATGTGATGTCTTAGTACCACCAGTCCCTGTTAGGCCAGAAGATATCATCTATAGCTTCCCACATAAGATGACTACATAGAAGACTAGATCGCTACAGGTATGATGAAGTAGTAAGCATTCAAGAAAAAACTCAAAACATACAGATAGACATTACAGAGAGTTTTTACTTATGTTGTCTTCTTCATATGACAAGAGAGGCAGCTTTTGGGTTTTGGCAGCACAAAGAGGAGGGAGGGAAAGGAAATCTAGAAAGACTTTCTTCTAGGACTGTATTAATATACATGTTTCCTTATTAAATTTATTCTTTAATACATTTTATTTTAATAGATTTTTCTAATCTACTGCGAAGAAGATTTCCTAGTGCCTAAAAATACTGAACATCTGGCATTTCTACATCCCTCAGGATTCCATCTCAGGCAGACCCATTTTAAGTCTGTCAGCAGAGACTAGTCTCAGAATAAACAAACCAAGAAACATGAGCTCCTGTTTTAACCAGTCACTGCACCCAAATTTTACATTACCGCTGAGTTTAATCATTTATTCTATGCCTGCAGAGTATCAATAGAGCAGAGGCTATCACGACCAACATCTGCTGGCTAAACGGAGGCCACATGAAGAGGAAAATCAGAAGTGAACTGAAGAAACAAGTCAAAAAACCAAATTCTCCTTCCCCATCTTACCCTACTTGTTCCTTTTGGTATTGAGTGAAGTACCTGCTGCACGTTTCATTGGGTATGACTGACAGTACCATAAATGGTATCTGTAATTTCCACAGCAGTAAGAAGCAGGAATCTCTATTCTTGTCCATTTTCGGGTGGAAATAAAAGGAAATATTTACTGTCTGTAAGCACATGCAAGCACATACATGCCTTTTCTAGTGAGACACTCCAAGATCCATAATTTTTGTAACACAAAAAGCTTGACATTAGCATTCTTTCCCACTGAAGCTCCAGACGTGGGAAAAAGCAGTTCAGATGTTGGGGGTATTAGGACAACGGTTTTATTATTATTTGGTTCAGTTCAGATCAGACTCCCTGTTTACCACTTTCAACTGCTCTCACTTCTTGCTAAAAGAAAGTTAAATGGCATTCAAAACATCCTGCAAACGAAGACATTAAAATGTTAGGGAGAGATTTACCACAGCATTCCTTGAAAGCTTCAACATTAACTAGAGAGGGATTGGCATAGTTTAGTGAAACAATTTTAAGTAGAGGGAAGAAGCTAAGTCACATGAGAGTTGCGTATAGGGGCAATGAAAGGTTAACATACACATTTTAGAAGCAAAGCGATTACAGTAAGTTCACATACTATGTAATCAAGAACTCTTACCCCAATAGACAAGATTACTTACATAGATCAGTCCTGAGTAGTATCTCTCCTTCAAGTTGTGAAGCACAGAAGCCTCATTCAGGCATGTCAGCTCTGCCATATCTTCCACTTTAGAGAATTTGGGGGGGTTCATCTTCTGGATGTCATCCTTATTTACTTTCACTTTCTTCCCATTCTCTGCCAGTTCCACAATGGCCTCATCTCCTACTTCTTCCTTCAGGCTTGCTGCCTCAAACCCATTCTTCTCTGAGGGAACCCATACCAGCTTCTTAGCTGCCCAGTCAGCCTGAGTCAGGGGGTTATTAATGATGTTTTTGTCCACATAAAGGTACTTATCTGCATCTCTTTGCGACATTGTGCTTTAGAATTGGGGACCTGCAAAAAGAGAAGGGGAGGGGGGGAAGAAGATGTCTTTAAAGCCTCAAGTTGTTTTGCAGATTCTTAGAGGCAGACAGGCACGTGCTAAGTACTCCGAGGCCCTGGTTATCACAGCATGCCTCCCCCTCCTTTAGTTTCATGCTAGTAAGCACTGGTAAGCTGTCAAACTTCCAATAAGGTCAAGGTTTTGCTTGCCAAGAGGATGGGGAAAAAAACAAACTAGCAAGCAGCTAAAAAGAAAGAAAACACCCACCAAAAAAACCCCACAACTCTACAACAACACAACAACCATTAAGCATTTGGAAGCCATTACTTGGCAGAAAAGAGAAAGCACGTTAAAGTGGCAAGCATTAAACAATTTGTAAGATGTGCCAATACTCACAGCAACAGATACTATGGTCAGTAAGGTTCAGGTCAAGATTAGCCTTTAAGTGCTCTACTTGGTAGAGATACTAGCTCAGAAATATAACCATAAATGTTTAATCAACACTTATTTCCTATCTCCTTGTTCTGATAAGCTATGAATCAAATACCACAACTTCTTAGAAATTCCATATACCAGTCTATACAATACATAAGACGCACTTTGCTTCTAAAAGACATGATCAATAATTTGAGGACACCAGTGAAGACTGACATTAAATACTTTCGATCGTCAGCTTCGGAGCAACACCCAGCACACCAGTTTGTACTTCTTTTCCTAGATAATGCTCAGTAGCAAAATACCTCCAGGACAATGACAGAATAAACCTGTGGTCAGGAAATTTTACCGCCAAAAAACCTCCACTGGGATCCTTTTATGAAGCTGTGGTCAGGCAGAGGAGAGAGTAGTACCCCTACAAGAGGGAGATTTAGGCAGCATGTTCAGAAAATGGCACATTTAATGTTTCATCAAAACCAGAACACTACTGCCAGGGATTTTCCAGTTTATAAGGCAGCAATTTTATTGGTGCCATTTAGAAATCCTTTCAATCAGAAGAAAGAACTGCATGTGTCAAGGTTCATTAACCATGTAACAGCAGCCTCTTTACAAGGTCCCATAAACATTACTTCTTGGATCCCTCCTCACAAAGATATCAGTGTCCTCAATATATGTTTTTCTTAACTTGGATATAGAACCTAGTGCTCTTTGCCACCAAAAGAACAGGAAATTAAAATATTGATATTCATGTCATGGAAGGCTGTCAGTATCTACAGGAATAACTTTTCCACAGAACACACCCATATCTACAAACCAGCCTGAAAAATAGGTGAAGTCTAACTATAGGTGCAGCACACAAAAAGGTATTGAGAGCAAGACAGAAGCAGTTCAACTCCCAAAATATGCATAAGAGCAACAATAGATGTTGAGTCCCAGCATTAGCAAGCAGTAAATGAAGCCAGAAAAACATCAGCTATAATAATGATGGGCACAAATGCCGACACCAGTCATTTGTAAGCATGTAGGGAAATTCCTTTCAACAAAAGCATCACTGTAGGTGGTATGCAACTTTCTGCCAGAGACTGTATGGATAGCTGTATACTCACAGTCAAAAATTCTTTCGCAAACAAAGAGAAGATTACTCTATAAATAATTGTTTCCTTTAGCTTGAGTTTAAAAATCTTTGTCTTAAGCCTTACAGGATTTGCCAAGCAGCCATCCCACACTTCACCTCATCTTTCCTTCCCCACAGTGTCACTGACACTTCCACCTTGATCACTGCAATGGTGTTTCTCAGAGTAACTCCTCCTTTCTGCCTTTTCATATCTTTATTGAAAATCCAGATTTTAATGAGTACACACAACGAAGAGATTTGTTGCAGAGATAAGATATAGCAATCAGGAGGCTGCCATGAAAAATTTGAGCTGTCAAGAACACACTACCAACAACCAGCCTGACAGAGTATATAGCAAATAGAGAAAACTAAGAATTCAACAAAAGATATTGAAACGCCACGATATTGCAGAGGATCATCTTGAGATGCTTGAGAAACAGGAGTGGAGGGAAGGAGGTAAAAAGGGAAAAAAAAAAAAAAAAGAAAGAAATACTCAATTGTGCTCAGAGTTGTATCAGGTTTGGCAAGGCAACAGCTGTGTTCTACCCTCCATTACACAGTTTCCTGCCTATGCAACTCCCAGAATCTAACCAGTTGCCTTTTTTGGCTATAATCAGGCAGGACACAGAGGCAGTATGCTTCAGCTAAATTCAGTTTCATCATTTCCTGACGAATCCTAAGTAAACAGCCATCTGAAGTGTCCTACATTACAGTGAAACATGTTCCTCACTTCCTCACTGTTAGAGTACACGCATTCCCTTGGAGAATGCATGTACACCTTGGAGATTTATGCTGGGATAAAGACTAATTCTTTTTGGATAAGAAATACATCAGACCACAAGAAATCTTTCAAGGGGTATCCCCAGTCAGTTCTAGATCTGAAGAGAACTAAGGAAAGAAGATAGCTACAGAGGGGTTAATCAAATCCCTCACAGGAGGAGAACTCCAAATTATCATGGCAAGTCTGCGTCCTTCAGCCAGTAAGGGATCATTTTATTGCATCTACTCCTTTTTACTCCCAGGACTGAAAACAACTTTCACAGTAAGAAGAGAAATAGCCTAACAGGGTTACTCTAAAATCTCACCAAACACCAAGTTTTTTATGTCAGTACTACCAAACAGTGAGGAGATTCACTACCAAATAGTGAGGAGATTCACTATTTGAGTCTGCACCTCAAACGTTAAACAGACTTAAAATTGCCCTATTCCATGGCAGCGGCAAACAGTCTTATTGTCAGCATCTCGGACTAGTTTTCATACGCTCCAGACAGAATCATCAGGTACTGGAACTAAAAAACTGGAGGAGCATGCTAAGATAACATGGTATTAGTGCTATTCTCGAGGCCGACTCTAACCCACAGGGCCTCTAAACTAGCAATGTCACAAACCAACCATTAATTTGCCTTCTCCACAAGAACAGTACCAGAGGAATCAAACTCAGCAAGTTCCATCTCATGGGCTCCAGAACTACTTCGTTTCACTGGGCATTTCTAAAAACCCCTTAAGTGGTCAAGGAAGTAAGCCCAGTAAGCTCTTGCAGCCTTACAGCAACGCGTAACGAATGCAAGTCATTACCATTTTAGGAACAAATTAGGAAGCAATTTGTTTGCCTCATGGTTTGCATTTTGGGTGTAGATAATTATGTGGGGCAAGGACATTTATCTTTACATGGCTGTTGTGCAACTGTCAGATGAGAATACCGTTATCAATATTCTTTTTGAAGCAACACCAGCCTATAGGTAAGAAGACCAAGAAATACAGAAGGAAGACAGACCCTCCTTGTTTTGAGTTTAAATCCTTCTTCCTAGTATTGTTTCCAAAATTGAAATACCACAGTCACTTCCCTGTTAACCAGTATGCTCCCTTATTGTGGTTCATAGCAGTCTGAGGAACAGGCTGGTCAAAAGTTGCTTGTTTTTCATTATTCCAGGTGCCAAGGGACATTCTTTTGCCATTTAACTAACTACATACTTGCCACAAAGATGCCCTACAGTTACAGATGGAGGCAAGGCAATCCGTGCAATCATGAATACGACAAGGCCAAGGCATTAATAATATGCAGTGCAACCTTAAAAAAAAAACCCAAACAATTCAAGAACACTTTACGCACATATTTTTCTGCAGATTCTTTTGAAGATGAATTAAACACTGGCTTTAAGTTAAGATGCCATGCATTCCCTTTGAACTAGGCTGAATTACTCAAAACCCTCATTTGAATACAATCATATGGACAGAAGTCAGCCTTAGCCTCCTATAATTTCAGTCTTCAGGCTTGATATGAGACACTTCATGGACTCTTACTCAAAGTACCAAGTGCTTCCCAAAACCCTGGAAACAAACACCTTGTCTGGCTTGGAAAGGTCTAAAAGCTGCCTCTGCTATAAGGTCCCTTCCTTTGGACTGCAGTGTTTTGCAACAGCTAAAAGCAGAGAACATTATCTGTTTGCAATTCAATTTTCCAGAACTATTTGTATTATTCTCTCTTCTCCCCCCCCCCCCCCCCCCGCAATGTTTACTCTGTCAGCAGCCACAGAACTGTTTCTGGGACTGAGCCACGACTCAATAAGATGAGCCTGGGCTATGCTAAACTATTGAGGTAATGGCTGAAGTAGAAATACAATTAATATGTTCAGAAAAGCATATTCATAGTTTGAATTATCTGAACCATCATTAAAGTAGGGATCATCACACTGTTCTTTTTAGGTTTCAGCCTCACTATTAGCAAAGATTCATTACTCATTGGAAGAGACAGCTTTAATCACAAACCATTTCCCTACTTTAATGAATTACGAGGTTTGTGAAATACTGGGCTACAGAGAATATAAACCAGCCAGATACATGTACTGTATACTTGCTGATTCAGATCATCATTTCAGAACTTTGCTGTAAGACTGAGCCTGCATGAAAAGGAACATATGTGGGTAATTACTTGAAGCTTTCTCCGGCTTCATATCCACCAGTAAGGCACTATTATGAAAAAAAAATTTCTGCTGTTTCACATGAAATGATCCCCCCACATGGTTTGTCTAGTGGCCTTTGTACTAGAAGTGCAAGATGAACTACCCTAAAGATGAGGGTGGCAAAAAGAATGAATAATAAATAACAAACACATTTAGACTAAAACAGGTTAATTCACCTTGTTTATACAGTTCACACTTTAAAACTATTTCAGGAACACAGTTCTCGTGCCATTTTCAAAACTGATTTACCTTTAGCAGGTTGTGAAAGAATGGCATACAAGACAAAAAGGCTTTTCACGGAGCAAAAAGAATATACTCTATTTCTACAGTCAATACAAGACTTTTACACTAGAAAAATTCAGCACTGCTGGTCACTTACAGTCCCATTTCAGTTATAACTAAGTTGTCCTCAGTGAAGAGACTTGATTCTTTGTTAATACACAGCATTTGAAAGTAATCTGACTTAGAGAAGAAACTAATGATTCAAACTAAGTTTGACCAGTAACATTCATGTGACGGGAATCCTTATTACCGTACAATCTGAACAGTTAATACTGGCATTATTTTTGCAAACTCAACTATTTCACTTTCCCCAGCCAGCTGAAAACAGTTCATCAAATCAACAGAAACAGTTGCATTAAGCACAGCTAGAAAGCATAGTAAGTAGACTTTAGCAGCCAGGCTGTTTACAGTGACCATGAACTGACATTAAAAATCAAAACCTAACCCGCCAATACACCCCCACCCAAACCTGCCTAAAATTCCCTTGAATTCACTGACATACTGTTCAGATCTCATCTGTTTTAGGCTGACACTTTACACCTCCACATGCCAGGAAGAGAAAACTGCAAAGTCGGTTAGCACAAACTGCTCCAATTTGTAAGTAACACCAATATAAAAACTGAAGTCTGAATGACTTAAGGATGAGAAATTAATGATGGGGGGCAAGGGAAGCAGAAAAGCTGGCAGGACGCTGAACTGATGGATTAGTTCTATCTGCTTGTTTCTCAAGTTCAGTATATGGTGACACACTAGTGCCTGATGCTTCAGACTGAACTCCAAAATCATGAACTTCAGTTATCTCACTAGAGAATGCAATGTCAGGCAAGTACAGGAGTTTGCAATTAATACTCCCTCACAGATAGCTCCCTGAGCTGAAGGCATTCAGCTACACTTACCCTTTTTGTTCAGAGGCCGTGGTGCCATGCAGACTCATTTATTCTAGTTCAGCTTTATTTGGCATTTGTAACGATTGCTATTAGGCTTACTGTAGTTCACTGGTGTCCTCTCTAGTCAAGAGTCTGACGCACACAATACATTGTTGAAAGATTTATTTCACAACTGGAATGCAGATTGCTGGCAATTATTGTTGCATATTCAGTTTGACTGTAGTGCTGCCCAGACTTGCCAGCTACCATGTTTATTACTGTAAGTTAAACTCAAGGTAGCTCACTAAAGTACGTTCTCTGTATGCACAGGGCTCCAAGAATCAAGACAGAGGAATCTAATTATCTAATGTATAAAAGGTACCTGTACTACACAAAAGTGATCTACTGACCAGACTACATGAAAGACATAAGAAAGAAGTTGAGGGGAATTCTGTATCTTTCAGGTAACCTAAAGGTACCTGGCATGTATCCTCAGAACAACAAACACGGAATAAATGTTTCTCAGTTTCTGCATGTCCAGCTCTCTTCATCAGCTGTCAAGCACCCCTTTCTGGCACGTGTGAAACAGCACTTGCATATTCTACTGTAACAGCTGACACAGGAGGTTTGCTCTGTGAAGACAGGACTTTCTATGGCAAATTGCAAAGGCACAAAGCCCCATACAAGTAAGACATTGTCCTTACATGCCACTTAGTCACCTTTACTCTCCACTGGGTTCAAATGAATGGCAAGACTGGGAGAACAGAAGCTACAAGCACAGCACATGTAGACGTAACATGAATTAACATCAATCTGAAGAGTGAAAACAGGATAGTGCAGGCTTCATTCACCACAGGCTATACAAGCACAGAAGTGCTCTTGGGCAATTGCACTGTATACCGTAAAGAAATTAACCACTGTAGGTTATGGGCAAATATGGCCAGGCATAGCTCCCCTAAGTTAATGCTAGGGAAGGAACACTTACCCCTATTTTAATTGCACTTTCTCAGTCCAGGGAGACACAGACACATTACCATATACATGGCACCAGTAAAGTTCAGTTCTATGAAGCCTGCGCACACTGTGTTTAAACACACCAAACACTGGTTTAGGGAGGGGGAGGGTAGCCTTCTGTTGATTTCGAGTCCAGTCTTTAGCATGACAAAGCTAGGCTGGCTGCCACCCAACCCCATTCACTTTGAATAAATATTCAAAGTTTACAATCCTGCATAATACACTCTGAAACTGTTGCTTCTCATTAGTGCACGTACAGTACATGTCTTCTCAGCAGAGGAGAGCATTCCTCTTCCAGAGACAGTGTGCCCACAAGGAAAACATTCCAGGGGGAGAACACATTCTTCATGACCACTCAGCAAAGTAATCCCGCTTAAGGAGCCAGCTGTAGTTCAGAAAACTGCAGCCCATCCCTGCTGTTCAAGCTGTTTTGCTGGAAGACTTGTTTTCAGGAGGCATAATGGACTGCAAAAGTTCTGATCAGGCATGCAGAATTCCCTAGGGACATTGCATGAGGGAGGGAGGGAGGGAGGAAGTAGCTTGGAAAGATCCAGCCTGTCCTTGTTATCTCAGGGTCACTTTTCATCCCTTCCCTAACATTCTGATTTAAGGCTAAAAAGATCTGCCAAGAATTCTCTTGGGCACTGAAGTGTAAGGCAGCTCTTCCAATACACCCTTCTATATCAATTAGCACTCCCTATCATCTTTGTCAACTCCCATGTTTCATTTCATTGCAAGAGGGAACAAGGAATAAAACAACTATACCTAACTACAGAGAAGAAAAATACAGTCCTGGTTCACTTTTTTAGAGACAAATATTTAGCACGTATGGGGCTAAGACAACGTCATCTTTTCAGGAGCAATTATTTTTGCCTACATTAACAGAGAACTTGCTTTGATCTCAGCATCAATAATACTAATTTTCTTCCAGCTCATATTGGAAAGAACCAAGAATCAGTGCAAATATGTCTGGCAAATCATTTTAAAATATATTATTTTTATATTGCAGCAGGGAACCAAGTTTCTCTAGACACTTACAGCTCAACCTACTGTGCCAAATTACGACCGTGTACAGCCTTCTGCTATATCTCGTATTTTTATTCTTGTTTCAAACAGTTCTGCTCCACCATTAATAGCAGCTATGGGGATGGCAGGCAGAAACCCCAGCACAGAGAAGTCTACCATCTTTACAGGGTCCAAGTTTGATTCTCAACTATTGTAGCTATACACAGGAATTTATTAAGAGAACCTATCTCTGTTTATAAAGATGATCTTGAAAGTGGGGGGCAGGGGAGAGTGACTTCTTCTGGACATGAGAACAACAGCAACTCCTACACTGAAAGAAAAGCTACATAGCCTTAAGCTCCAGGACGTACAAGGAGGCCAGGTTGAAAACAACCTCGCAGAGTATAAATATCAAGATGGTCTGAAAACTCTGAAACATCCCGATTGCGACACTTCCCTATTGAGTTTGAGGTCAGGTACATCTTTGTGGGTCCTTACCTAGCTATCCATTATTACCAATGTTCTAGAGAAAGCCCCCGGTGCAGCAGAGCGCACAAGGAACACTTGCCTGGTCTGTACACCTCAGACTCACGCTCCTTTCCTGGTTAGCTTGTTCCCTTCCTGACCTATACTTTCTCCCCTAAATGTCAAATATATCAAGCTTTAAAAAGGAACAGCATTAAGCATCTCTTATTTTAGAATTCACCCAACCATGTCCTCCTGTCTGGATCTCCTAAAGCACTGATTTTTGTATTAAAGGAGAAGAAAGGACTCATCTGTCAATCTGAAATGAGCAAAATCAAGGGTACTTGAAGTAGGAACCTAGGCTGAACTGTTATAATCATGGCTATATGGCATATAACATTTTCTCTATTCTGGCATTACAGGAAAACATCTTTTTGGAAAAAAAGAGAAAATTATGCCCTTCTGACAGGAGACTGCCGTACTATGACATTCCACGGTTCCAGTAAGAGGAGGCAAATACAATTTGGAAGTTTCCAACAAAGTTTTGGTTTCGGACATAGCAGGATAAAAAACAACATGAGGAAACACTGACCATAGAGCAGCAGAACTGCTTCATGCGTTTCCATCATAGTTAACAAGGTTATTCAAAACCATGTACACTACAGTGCTGCGGTGGTGAGGCACTGGAACGGGTTGCCCAGAGAAGCTGTGGCTGCCCCCTCCCTGGAAGTGTTCAAGGCCAGGCTGGATGGGGCTTTGGGCAGCCTGGTCTAGTGCAGGGTGTCCCTGCCCATGGCAGGGGGTTGGAACTGGATGATCTTTGAGGTGCCTTCCAACCCAAACCATTCTATGGTTCTATGATATGCTGCTTCTTATCTGCACAAGCAAGAGCTGAAACATTACTGCAGTTGTACTTTTTCCTGGCAGAACTGGCATAATACAGCGTGGTAATATTCATCAGTTAAATCTACATTAAGTTTTCAGAGCATTAAAGAACTAAAATCTCCTAAAATCTAATAGTTCTGCCCATTAGGAAAAAACTTAATTTACCATGTAAAAAGATTAACTTCCACTACATGGAGGAAGATAATACACTCGCTATGCACACATAGTGTCTGCATAGCACTGGCATATATGTAGATACTTAATTTTTAGAAGTTATACCAGTTTGTCTAATGAATTGGCAATCACTTTTTTAAAGAAAAATTATGGCTAATACATCTTCAACATGACATTTGTATATTCTCATTTTACATTTCTCATCATACACTACATGAAACTGCAAGCTCAAGTTCATCTACACAAAACTTTGACTTGGGGAAGGCCATTAAAGCAATTCAGACTAATTTACTGTATAATGAAAGGTCAAAGACTTTAGTGTCTGCTATAAACATTCATACTGCAGTATAACCCAGATGATAAAAGCTAAGTGAACTGGTTTAAGTCACAAATCTTAAAGTCACAGTTTAAAGAGTTTTTGTGCCTGTGGAGAAATCTTATTCTGTACTTACAGTCCTTTAAGAAAATTCCCTTTGTCAGTAAGCAGACAAATCCATTTGAAACATGACAGGTTCAAGTATCCAATTACTTCGTTACTGCATATAGTCTACAATATACCTGCATCCATAGTCCCATATCCATTTATTTAAACAATTCTGTAAAGTCTGAATACATTTTACTCAATGTCAAAAAAGAGATAAAAGCATCTCTGTCTTTGAACAACAGAAATAAAGACATCTGAACAACATCTATAAAGAATAAAATAAATGGTATTCTGCTAAAAAAACTAAAGTCCTGTTGATACCAAAAAAAAATGTTTTTCTTGGACTTCAGATGGATTTACAAGCAAAAAGTATCTAAAATTGTTTTCCAGATGCTTATCTGCAAACAGCAATTTATTAATTAAACTGCCTGTTTCTGGATCCCTTAATCAAAAATCCACCTCTTCTGATCTGTTCCATTAAATGAACACAGTGAAAAACACAGTCATCCACCCCCTCAACCACCCAAAAAAAAACCATAAGAAAAAAGCCCAAGGAAAAAAGTCAATACCTTCCTCTACATTTTAAACTATAAATGACATGGCCAAAACAGAAGCCAGAGAGTATTCTTCTTCATCTACATAAAAAAAACCCTGTCAAAAGTCAATTTACCTGATCAACCAACTAGTTCCACAGGCTTAGCCAGGAGTTTTCTCACCCATTCATTGGTTTGACTTCAGATTTACATTCAGCGTTTGTTGCCAATTTCTTACATTTAAGCATCTTCTATTTGTTCAAATATGCCTAAGTCCTAAGATAGACTATCAATTTAAGAAATACTATAAATGAAAATTAATTTGTACTCACACTTTTCTGAAAATAATTTATTTTATTGATTCAGACCACAACAAGACTGGAATATCTTGCACTAAATGGGAGCAGACCTACAGTGTAACAGTTACTGCCAAAAAGAGCTTACTGACTAAAAATTTAAAACAACTCTTCTATCAGTTTGTAGGTAAGTCACATCTGGGAAAAAAGACAGAAGCAACCAACACTAAACTTTTTAGTGAAATTTTGCTGTAGATTCAATTCAGTGTTTCTATTTCTTTTTCTTTGGGTATTTAAATCAACTCCAAGTACGTCAGCAAAACCAGCTGGATTGAGTGCTGGCCACAGTCAACCAAAGTCAAATCTACTGCACCTCCAAGGCTGATTAAAAGAGCCTGAATTCAAGTGAACTGGTTATGTCTTGACCTTACAAGAAAAACACAGATGAATGTACTCTCATCACTACAAACAATAAAAAGGGAAGTAAACTATTACAAGACCATGCTTGAAATCTCAGATTTTAAACAGGAAGCTGCTCAATAGGAAAAAAAAAATCTGACTGCACAGGACTGTCAAAGCTGAACTGTAAAATTCCTCTAAAGCTCTTTTCTAACAAGTTCGAATGCTTGTTTGCTTTCATTCAGATCAGCACTCCAGTTCTGTGCTGAGGCATATATCACAATGGATTTCCTGCCAAGGCTCATTAAAATGGTAGTTCTTGATGAATACAAGTATTCATCAGTTAAGGAGACTTTATGATACAGATTTCCAAGTTAAGTTTCCCTCAACATATATTAATTATTAGCTGGAGTTTACTGAAATCACTCATCCATGTGGTTTTATTTACTAGTCTCAATAGAGTCAGCATACATGCACTAGGAGAAATTTAAATTTCTAGTTATGAAGACAAGCAGAATCCAAACTCTATGTACAAAACTCTAGAGGAATAAATTTCATTAAGAGGTCATGGAGTCAAACCACAGCATGCAGAGTTATATTTCATTATACTTCTCTGCATCCAACAGCAATACATTTGTAATACTTCTTTAAGAAATAACTTGCAGTAGACAAGTATGCTAGATCAATTTTACATTTTCCACTTTGCCGTGTTTAAAAAGGACACGACATAGCACTACCAGCCCCCGAAGTATCGTACAATGAAATCAAGCCCAGTTCCATCACTGGAAAATTGTAGACACTGCTATTTCTTCAGACTTTTTAGGATGCTCAGAAAAGCAACGTATTGTGCTGAACAGTAATAGGCCAAGGGGCCATTAACTGGAAACAGGGACTAGTCCATTACACTGAACATGATTGTGCTGGAGTGATGTCAGAAGATGTTAAGCCACTGCAGTAGCCTAGGATTGCAAGACAAATCAGCGTTGAGATTATTACTTCAAGCACTCAGAACAAGTTCTCACAGCCGCTAAGGGAAAAAGTGAAGCGGATAAACCATAATTAAGATGAACTTGTAAACTGATGCATTTAATTTAGTTGGACAACACCCATTTACATTAGCTTCCAGGGCAGAAGTTGCATTTGTGTTTTTGTCTCGCCATATTCTATTTAAATCAGGTTGCTAGTTTCCATTTCTTTCTACACTAGGAAACTCAATTAGAACCATGCTGTGCTTAAAATGAAAAGAAATTTAAGGTACAAGGTCACCAAGCCACCATTAGGCTAGAGCAATTGCCAGCAAAAACAATGCCGCTGTAGGCAATCCTATTACAGTTTTGTTCCAACCCACAGAAGACTAAACGTCAGGAACACAATTTCTCTACTTCACATGCAAACAGATGTGCCTCAATTATAAACTACGAAAACAAAGACTAGTAAGATATTTATACGCAAAATCAATGATTAAAAAGGATGTTAGAGGGTGTTAGGAGTGCATTATTGAGTCAAGCAATCAAAACCTTATTAAATCATACACTCAGCATTAAAGCTTTGGACACCTTTTAGCAGACATGCACACTAACTCTGGGCCTCTGAAATACACTTTAGTCATCAGTTAGCTTCAGCACGTTACCCAATAACTTGAAGTTACCACGCAAGAAAGCGGATGCAGTACACAGGGGTGGGGAATGAGATAACCTTAAATTTGGATTCCCCTTTTGGTAAACCTTGCACTAACAAGATGGGTTTCTGTACCTCCAGTGTTTCCCATTTATAATCTCACCCTATCAGGGTCACACCAATCCATAAGTGACATAAATCTGGGCAAGACACAGACCTAGGGATGGGGGTAAACGCAGAAGATTCAGTAGAATCAGCACGGAAATCAAAATACCTATACCACATGTAGTGTCCCATCTGTTCAGTATCCTGGACATTAACAGAACAAACCCTAGATTTTTGGGTATAGTCAGACTACTTTAACCTCCCAGTACAACTGAAGTAAGTTTTCATGTAGTTGGCAGCCTCGCCAATATACATACGCTGCCTTGTACCTGCATGCGAATACTCTGACGAAGACTAACCTGTGAATTACGACTTATTTAAAAATAATGTGCTGAAAGTTTAAAGACCTGCTGAGGTAATAACGTTTCCAGTCTTCAAGATAGTTTGTTGCAGTGGTAAACACAAGTCTCAGCATTTGTAGTAGAAATATTTCCAGTGTCAAGTAGCATTGCAAAGAGATTTAAGCACCTGAGGAATTTGACTCCACCAGACAGTTTTCAACTCAAATATGAGTATTAGACCTACCACCCACTACACAGTTTGAACATTCTCCAACACTTTTCGTGATACCAAACTAATGTGCTGGACAACACAGATTATTTCAGCCTCCTAAGTGAGAAAGTCTTCTAATCTCTTTCCTACAACTTTACTGGACAAGTAACTTTATTCTTTTATTATATTATTGCTCATTCGTTACTGATTCACTTAAAAGATTACGGTGCAGCTCTCACAACCTATTTGTCTTCTTAAAAGATTCTGAAGCATCTAAAAATCCGCCTAGAGGAAATAATGACAAAAAAAAAAAAAGAGCGCTTATTCTTTCCTTTTGTCTTCAAATGAAAATATCACCCTGGCAATTTTTTTCTTATGAGAATAATTTGAAAGGGAAAAAAATAGTCCCAGAACCATGGCAGGAATATCCTAGCAATATACACAAAGTCCAATAAGAGGCCTTCAGTTTCTACACTCATTCTTCTGGGACAGACAGAATCTGACTATTTAGTCTTCCTGTTTATACAGAAACAGCCACATGCTACCTGGCTGAGCAAACTTTGAGGTCACAGTCTCCTCTCCAGAGAACTTCCAAAATCAGATCTTGGCTACACAAGTCAAGTATCCAAGAGATAACACCATGTTACTAAAAGAACGACAGAACTTACCAGCTTGGTGCTGGTCATACTTACTCTGAGGTTCCCGGTCAGTAAATATGAAAAGTTCAGATCCCCATTTCTACCCACTAGTAGCAATTTTGCAGCTACCTTAGAGTTACTGAAAAATTTGCCTGTCTACCTGCAGAAAGACAGCGCACACACTATGAATAAGTGGAACAAATAAAGCTATCAAGGAGAACACGTCAATTTAAACAGTTCCACCTGACATGGAGCTTCACGGAACTGTTGTGTGATTTCACTATAGTTATTTTTACAAGGTCAGATTAGCAGCACAATCTTGTGTTTATAGAGTTTTGGCAATTGTGATTAGCAACTTCTAAACTCCTTTGTGCTAAAGGCAGCTCCGATTACATTATCAATTGCTTCCCTCTCATTATAACTTTCTAGTTAACAAAAATATTTGCTTATCTCATTTAAGCGTTGGGAGAGAGCGTTACAGTTGCAGACAGTGCATCTATGAGTCAATAAATATCTGCACCACGATTTGCCATTTTTACTGGAATGCTACGGATAAGTGAACTTAGTCACACTGTTACCTGGTGACTAACATCAAAAGCATCTTTACACAAGCAGTGTAAAGATTAGCGCGTGGTTACTTTGGAGTTAAAAACTTCACCGCATCTAGGTTTATGGATAGGAGATGTATATGGGTTAAGGATGCGTAATTTAATTTTTCAAGCCATGGCTGAACAGTCTCCATGCAAATTAACCTATATTTCTTTACAGTGTAGGGCAGAAGCACAGATATCACAGTCTGCAGGAAGTCCATGTACTACGATATCTCTTCAAGTCTGAAGCACAAATTTCTTATGCAGTACTTAAAAGATTACCCTGTTTAGGACAGACTTGCTCACTTAGAAAAAAGCTTAGGTTCCTAGTCCGCTCTGACGGAGTGTGGCTCAGGAGCTCATGACATAGATACAGAGGAAAAACCTATGGAAGAAGAAAAGTGAAGAGCACAAATAATGTTACAAGAGAAAATAAAAAGGAAGAAGGAAAGGAACTGTTAGGAGGGAAAAAAACCGGGAGTTTTACAGCCACTGCACGAATAGCTTCCCAACCAATGCAGTTTACTTCTTAAGAATTCTATTTTATTACCAGAAGCATGATATTGCTTTAAAACTCATTTCACCCTGTGTTTAGGCAAATTAGGAGCAATCCTTACTAAACCCCCTGGGTACACACCACCCTCAGGGGCTACAAAACTTGTTACTTTCTACACCTACTGGAGACAGGTCGGTAACGATATCTCGAAAAGCCAGAGAACTTTTCCTACTCGGTTGGAGGTGATGCCTGAAAGCACAAGCTATCTGCAAGAGTTTTTCCTGCAAGCTTCATCTTGCCCTGTCCCTCCCTCCTCCCTCTCTCCTGGCTTCACCGTACAGACCAAACCGAACGAGGAAGTCGAGATCTGAGGGCGGAAGCCAAGCCCATCGCAATGTCTGCAGGAGGATTGTCAGCCTGTGACTCAGGCTGCAGCCCTGACAGCTGCCAAACGGTCTCATTTTCTCCTGCCCGTTACTTCCAAGGGACGGACACTTCAAACGCACGGGGCGCGGGGGGGGGGAAGGTGGGAGACGCACCGGAGGGGTGGGAGAGAGGGCGATCGGGGGAAAAAGAGCGCGAAGAACGCCACCCCACCTCCGAGGAGGCCAGTTAGCAGGGCGTGGAGGGAGGAGGGAGGCAACTCCCTGGGCATAATGCAACCGTGCGGCGCACGACGCGGCGGCACACATGCCCCCAAAGGCAAAGGAAGGAAGGCCGGGGAGCACCCCGGGCACAGGACGTCGGTGCCCAGTCGGGCTACCTCCCGCCCGGCTCCACAGGGAAGGAGGAGGAGAGCGGCACCCTCTCGCCCGGCTGGACAAAGAGGCGCGAAACCCGGCAGGGAAGAAGCGCGGCGGCAGGGGGGACAATCTAGGGCCACCCACGCCCACCGCCCCACCCGATCGGCTTCACCTGAGCCCGGCTACGGCGGAGGGAGGGAGGGAAACGCCGCGGCGCTGCGCTCCTCGCAGCGAGAGAGTGGTGTCCTCAGGCTGCCGGCTCCTCCCGCAGGCACCGCGACCGCCTCTCGCTCACCGGCACTGAGAAGCACCCGGCCGGGAGGAGCCGCCGCGGCCCAGCAACGCC
>VWZZ01004287.1:170141-199681 GCA_013399095.1 Psophia crepitans | reverse complement strand
GCCAGCCTCTGCCCCTCCGGAAGCGGTGCCTCGCTGGCACTGTGCAGCGCCCGGGGTGCGCCGGCCCCGGCGGGCCCCAGGCCTGGCGGAGGGGAACTGGGGGTCAGCCTCCGGTAGCTGGGCGGTGGGCTGCAGCCTCGTCCTGTGCCCGAAGCCCTCAGAAATGGGGGGAGGGATCCCGGGGGGGCGGGAATCCCCAAGCGGTCAGAAAGTCCCCACCCAACGCTGTTGGCTTACAGGTGTAAAATAGCCGCGGTAAGATGCAAGCCAGAACTTTGTTTCATCCAATAAAGGAACGGAGCAGAAGCATCGGCATAAGCAGCCCCCGATGCTGCTGAGGGGTTTGACAGTGTGTCAGGAGGCTCAAAGCCTGTTAAAAAAGGCATGCCAAGAGAGCAGAGGTGTGGAAGGATAGAAGTGATGTAATTCTGCCTCTTTGCGTTTACTACAGCGCTCTTCAAGGCTGAATGCCAGGACAAGCAAAAGGTCGAAGACGCCAGGATGCAAGAGAAAAGCCCTTCTGAAAAGAGTACAGCATATATAAGCCCATGTCAGATCCAGCTCTACAGATGAGGTTTATCGTGCGTTTTACAAGCATGCAGAAATACAAGGCTGCCTCCCTTTAGGGCTCCCTGCTTTCTGCGAGGAGAGAAGATCCACAGATCTAAGTGCCAATGACAGTGGAAGGTGAAGTTTACCGATGTCAATATCAAAGTTACAAAGTGGAAGAGGCAAATCAAGTGAAAGAGGCTTGAATAAAGAGGGAAGTTAGCAGGGAAGTGTCTGCAGTGAGCATCTCTTGTCCAAGTGAAACACTTCAGGCTTAGAAAGATTCACTGCAGCAGTTTGGAAACAATGCTAGACCTTTGTATCTCAAGACACAAAAGGCAGCGGGAGAAATCACTGAAAGGTTTGTGCAGATGAGTATCAGGGATACAGAGGTGTGGGTGTGAAAGGCAGAGATGAGAGATGTAAATGCAGGTACAAAATATATATGAGAATTTAATTCGGTGTTGAGGAGAGAATATACAGGATAGGTCTTCGTTAGTACGTCAAGGCAGAAAATGAAAGGAAGCTGGAGTTGTCACAACCAGAGGTACCTGCATAACCAGATACCTTAGATGGTGAAATAATCTTCAGTATCCAGTGCCTCAGTTTGATCCATGAAAAGTGACCAACATATGGAAAGGATATTTACTGATTGAACAAGAGAGGTTTAAATTCTCCTATGAAAATGAAGCAGAATTAAAATAGTGGAGGTGACTACATCTATCAAAAGCTTTTTAAGAACAGGAGAGGCTACCTCTGCAGCCACGGGGCTGAGAAAGAAAAGGTAAATGGAGGAAAGCAGTTAGTATAAAGTCTAAAAGCTTTTAAAGGCGAAAAATAGCAGATCCTTAGCTGCAAAAGCAAAGACAAGAGCCAGAATGAACTCACAGCAGTAGTGATGTGGGAAACAAAAGAGAATGACTGTAAGCAAGAAATGCAGGCATAAAAAGGCTGCCACAAACTAAGTTTTGAAGATGTATGGTACTGGGCATTTTAACTATTTTTATTCTTTTCTGACTTTCATATATACTCTGCTCTTCCTGATGCTATGATTGAAGTATGAGGTCTGGACTGTCATCTTAAGATTTGGCTTTTTTTGGTTTTCTTCTTTCTTTTTTTAAAAATTTGAGAACTTACTCCCACTCCTGTTTAATCAATATCAAAACTTTCTTGATGACTTCAGCAGTAAAGCATCAAAACCGAGCTCAGAACAAAGACTGCTGGTGGTTTACACCATCCTTTCCCTTACAAACAGTGTATCCCACCCCTTTTGAAAACTCTGTTTTTCCATCATGGTTAAACTTGTAGATGTGCGGTAGTTGAGGAAAGTCAGATTTGAAATATCTGTTTTCCATGGCTTGATTACTTTGAAAATAAGTGCCACAGGTTTTTCTGTTGATCTGGTGGCAGGAAGTTACCCAGGAAAGGAGACACACCTCAGAGAAACATGTATGACTAAAAAAACCCCTCTCATGTTAACTTTCTACATCTGTTACTTTCTACAAATTTACAGGATGTTTATTTGGATCCTTCTGATCAACTTCACTCACATTTTCCATCGATGTTTGATGAGCCAGCATCCTTTGGAAGAACAAAGGTGTAATGGTCATTGAATTCTGAAAAACATCTCAATAGCAGACATTTATTTACTAGTTTGGTGGGAGTAAGCCAATGGTACTATAGTATTTCTAGAGGGGAAGAGAACTGTATTAAGCAGTGAGCATCCAGAAGTGCCTCTTCAATTTGCCAGCCTTAACTGCAGAACAGACAAATGCCCTCATTGCTGAACTACAGTGTTTTCCCCTACGCTGGTCTAATCCAAGACGATTGAGCTTAAGTTTGTTTGCCAACAGCAATCCCTGGGAGAAGCCTGCAGTTCTGTGATCAACAATAAATGCAGGAACATTTGATTTCTATATCTGACCAACAGGTAAAGTGGTTAAATTAATTTTGGTGAATAATTTCCAATGCTTTGTGAGGCAGAAGAAACCTCTTCCAAAACTAATTTCTTACTGATGAGGTCGAGAGGGTCAAACAAGAAGAGTAACAGAGACAAAAGGTGTTTACTTCATCGGAGAATTCACATTGCTAAATGCTAACCACAGTGGCTATAGACAGAAACCGCACATGTACAGATCTGGAGAATGTCACAATCCGGTATTGCTAAGAACCCCGAGCTCTGCTTTTGCAAAAGCCTGAAACTCCAGTAGTTGCAGTGCAGATTCATAATGCAAATTTCTCAAAAAAGGCAGTTCTGGAGTAGCTTTAATTTGTACACCCATACAAAGCAGCAGCTATAAACGCAGATGTGAACTTGAAGGGTTTTCATGTACCGTAACAAAAGGAAATGGCTCTTTGGAGGTGGGTCTGTAGAAGAAAGCAACACATGTCTGTGGACTTCACGCCTACATCCTCTGAACAGCCCGAAATTTGTCTGCAACTTAGGCACCATCTCTTAGCACATAACTTCCTTTTCCCCTTACACCAATTCTTTATTGTTCTGCCCCTATAACAAGTGCCAAATCTAAACTGTGAGAGAGTGCAGAAGGTGGAAAACCGTGAACTGAAGATGCGGAAGGAGTGAAAGCAAGTGATGTTTCTGCCCAAGTTCTAGCTCTGTTCACCCAAATTCTACCAGGAGCAGCTGACATAAAGGAGCTGCACCGCACCGCGCTAAGGGAAACACAGCCCGGTAAGCTGCCTCAGAAGCAGCCAGCAGCAGATGTTAGGAGGAGAGTAGCCTTTTTTCACATGGTGTAAAAACCCTTTGCATGACTACCCAACATCTGGCATGGCCATGGAAAAGGTACGGCTTAATTGGCTCATTTTCATATGTCAGAGTGTGATTCCATCACGCTCTCTTCATCAGCAAAGCTGGTTTAAGATGTCTGTTCTCCCACTAGCCATGCATTTCTAGTCCTGCGTCATAGTTTACCACGGCTCCAGCGGTGCTGATGCAGACGTTTCAAAAGCCATATTGTAAACTGGATCACTGAAGTAGAGTTAAAAAAGAAGGTTAAGAAAAAAGATCAGTTCACTGATCTAGTTTATAGGCCCGCAGAGAGATGCATCAGTACAACTGACAGGATTAAACTGAGGCACCGTGGCAGGAGTCTTTCAAATTGACTTTGCTGATGGAGAAAATTTAAGAGGGAACTATACCTGCACCCCAAGCCTGGGGAGGAGGGGAGGAGCCGTACCTGGCATACTGTAGCATTTAAAACAGTTATTCTACTTTTCACCTCTCCACAACCCTCCACCCACACAGTCCCATGAGAACAACCTGCTGAACTCCTGCTCCCTCATTGTGGTTCTTGCTTCAGCTTTAATAAAAAATGAACATATTTTTACTTTCTTAACACATTAATGACAGGATCTGCAACTGGAAACCAAAGTGTTTACGTACAGCTTCTCTGCTCATTTGGCATACCATTCAGAGGCATAAGTCTCTACCCATTGCTTATGGAGCACATTAAGTATATTTATCTTGTGCCAGAGTCTCTCGATAAAATGGGAGTGACACCATCTTGTAGAAGGGACCTTTATTGGGGAAGTAAGTTGTCAAACAGCTGTGCTCTGACTGAAGTCATGGAAGTGTCCTCAGAAACACACCTAAAGGAAAACTTGTGTCTTAGGCAGAGGAAAACTCCATTCTTGGAGCTTGTGAGTTCCTCCAAACCTTGATGAGATTACAACTCCATTACGCATGGTTAGAGACACCACATTCCTGATCTGACATACTAAGAATAATGGCCCAGAGCTCTTTACCTCCAAGGAATTCTAATAGAATCATCTCTGCCATTTAGGTATAAGCACAATGCTAAGCAACAGGCATTTTTTAGTTCAGCATACCCCCTTCCTAACCTTGTTTCTTCTGGCCCTGTTCTCTTGCTGCTCACTATTTTCTGTTCAGCTTTAAATTTGGAGAAAGCTGTCATTCAGCATTATACAAAAGAGCCAACAGTAATCAACCATCCAGAAAAAGTATCCTTGCCCCAAAACTGACATTTGGAATCTGAATTTTCTGCCTTGGGCCCACCCCAACTTGTCCAAAATGCCGGAAGAACACATCCTGTTACCTGCCTTAAATAAGCACAGAGATTCTGCTACAGAAAACAGACCGAGCATTTTCACACAGTCTGTTACAGCTTAGCTCCTTCAGTGATAATTCAGCAAGTACGATGCATGTAATTTTAGGTTGGTCTGTCCTGGCCTTACAGCTCCTTGATTCAACAGTTGCTAAGGATCCTTTATTAACATCTCAAATGCTTCCTTTTCCTTTTCCCTTTCACAGAGAGGGTAAGAAATGCTTCAGATTCCTGAGTTTAGAAGGGCTCAAGGGCATTCTTCTTACCCAGCAGAGGACAAGCTGAAAGGAGAATAACATCCCTCCCCAGCCCCTCGTCACCCTGATTGCTGTCATGTGTATGATGCTCAGGCAGCAAACATACTTGCCAGGCCTGGGTCAGATACTGATATGGAAAAAATACTCTAAAGGGGTTGACAAATTATGTAAATGCTGTTTCATCAGTCCTGATGAGGTAGGGCTGTGGAGAGTTTTACACCACCTTTTCTTCTCTTTTCCTTCCCTACATCTCAGGCTGGGCCATGTTTTCACAGAACCAAGAATTCAGTAGTAGAGTGACTACGCTATCTGGAAAATGGACCAAGTTCAGAGAATACATAAAGGTGATGGTGTTTAGCTACTTCACTTTTTTTTTTCCCCCATTGTTTTAATTGCTATTCAGCATCAGTCACATTTATGGACATCTAAACAAAAGCCATCTAACTGGCTGTTCGCTCCCTCTTCCTCTCCCCAAATATCTTCCTATAGCAGGAATTTAGTCTCCCCTTATTTTTTTCCTCCCTACAAAAAACATGAGAGCACCCCTACATTCAGCTTGCAGCCTTTCCTGAGGGTACCGTGTGAGCTTTTGCTCCACTAAGGGTGCCTCTCAGCTTACTTCATGTTTGCTGTTTGTTTTTGGGCTCAGCCTGCAATAGTAATCAAGGCCAAATATTTGCTCAAATGAAGTGGCTCTGTGGTTCTCATTCCAGGGAGCTGGCTGAGGACAAAGTGAAACTAGCTTGAAATATTCTAGTATGCCCAAGAGATGCTAGGAACAAGGGATTTTTCCAGTGTGTAGAAAGTCATCCAGATTCTCATTGTAGCTTTGTTGTGGGAACTGCAGGGGAACTAACTCGTTTATAGCCTGCCACAATTAAAGACACCACTTTTATCTGCCAGAAACCAAAGTCGGTCCAGTCAAAGCCAAACTTTGGGACCATTCTTTCAGGCTACAACCAGAAAGAAGACTCAATGTGAAGTTACGCAGGCATTCGTTCTCCCTCCTCTACAAGGATGAAGCCCACATTTTTCTGATAAGAGAAGGCTACATCTTTTGTGCTTGCAAGCCCAGCAGCAGGTCTTATAAACACACCCACAGATTCTCAGCATAACATATTGCAAGCTCTGTGCGTCTGGAGCCAGAACATCCTTTGCTCAACAACCCCCCTTTCGTTTCTGCCAAGATTCCCTCCCACATTTGTGACTTTTTTTCCTGCTCCCTGGAGAGCCTCCTCAATTCTCCCAGCTCCTCCGGCCTCCCACTGCCGGCGTGGACTGTTCTCTACAGCTTTGCCGGTCTGCTCTGCCTTTGGAAACGTATGGGCCAGTGGAGGAAGCTGGGCACAGAGAAGACCCATGCGTTGCCCTTATTCTCAGCCCCCTGTTTGGGTGAGGTGGATGGCCCAGAATACTGAACTGGGCGCTAGCACAGAAGGCAGAAGATTAGCTGGGACTTACGGAGGCGTTAGCTTTGTAGGATGTGAGAAAATACCAACAGAGATACATGAGGTGCCATCACTGTGGGAAACCACCTTTTAGCGGAGGTGCAGACAAGAGCTCCATTCAACAAACCAACCTTCTTTCCCTTTTATCAGGGCATCATTTCCTGGGATTAGTCTGGAACAAAGAAAGCAACTCACTGGGCATCCTGTGTGTTTGCATGGCACACAATTCTTGTCAAAAATCAGTACCTCACTGGGGAGTAGCGGGCTACTGGGCTGCCCAACTGCAGGCTAGCACCTGCTCTGCAATATTTCTCAGCTTCCAAGAGACAGGAAAGTGTTAGAGGAACCAAATCCACAGGACAGAGGTGCTCAGGGGCTTCTTGTGAAATTTCTTACATGAGGTAGCAGCTTGTGTTAGGCTGGGATGGAAGGAGTCCTGCAGGCACTACTGCCTTCTGCAACAGCTCAGAGAAAAAAAAAAAAGGGAAAAAAAGGTTAAAAGGTTTTTTGAGAAAAAAGACATTTGAACTTCTTACAGACCCAAACACGATACAAATCTGAAGCATGAAATAAGAAGATAGCTCTACTCTCTTCTACCTAGTAGGTCAAGGCATTCGATTCATGGCAAATCCCATCCACTCCCTCCTTGTCTTCTCTGTAAAAGCATCCTTAAACCTCTTGCTACTCTATCATTCTCCTGATTACAGCAGCACCTAGCACGGAGCTTGAAACACACACCTGTACATAAGTTTGCAGGTAATTGCAAGACAGCACAGAAGCCTATAATTCTTTGACTTTTTATAGAGGAATGTACGTGTATAAAAGCCTTTTGAATTTTCATAAGCCACCCCTTAGATGTGGGATAGCAGAACACAAAAAGATGAAAACAAGATGCTCACCCCATGATTCAGCTTTCCTGCAAAGTTTCTTCTAGCAGCTATCATAACCCTGAAAACAGTCATCCCGGCCCCTTTTTCCTGTGGGCTGAAAACACATCAGCGATGAGGGTCGTAATTTTAGCGGTTTTGTTCCCACTAGGAATCCGTGAGAAAGACCTTTGCATTGCGTGGAGAAAAAAGAATCATATGCAGAAAAAAAAAAAGATATGTGCATATTGGGTTTTTATTCTTAAGGAATGCTAAATCGGGTTTGGCTTTGCTAGGGGACATACCAGCTGTCTCCAAGCTCATTTTATTATGGTCTCTCTAGTACCTTAATTGAGAAAGCAGGGTGTGGACGTTTCAACAAAGGCTCCCCTTTGAGGTGTGTTAATTAGGCACAGGAGTTAACAAAAGCCCTCAGTTATAAACAATTACCTTTCCCCAGGCTTACTTTCATTTTCATGCTACCGCATTTTTACTAATTTTCTATTAGTTTTCCAGAGTGGACAAGACTAATTTCTAAAATTAGTCTTCTAATTAGCAAAGAAAAGGAAAAAAAAAATAATAACAAGACCCAAGCAGGAAAATATGTAAAGCAGGAGGGGAAAAAACAAAAAAGCTATAATTAGAAGCACTTAAAGATGCCCTTTTTTTGTGCTTCTTCAGGATACAGGAGCCCAAGGTCTTTTCAGATCACTGTAAAGTCTCCTTTAAAACTGAAAATCTAGATTATGGTCCCCTGGAAATGACTCTGGGTGTAAATGCCTGGGGATGGGAAAGAATTTGATCTGGGTTTGTGTGCCCTGAAATGAGTGCTACCCTCACCCCCGCAGGAGGAGGAACTGGAGGAAAGCCAGAGGGGCTGCGAGCTGCAACTCCTCCAGTCCCTCTCCATCCGTTCCATTTGCAAAGCAACGTTTGCATTAATAAGAGGGCCCTGCTTGTGCTGCAGGACATCTTTTTGCCTGCCAGTGTCACGGCTGGCCGCTCAGCATGTGCTGGGACCCAGAAACATACAACAGCTGGGAAGGCAGAGGCCTTTGCCCTCCTCCCTGCCAACATTACGCTTCCTCCGGATGTCAGTGACCTCACCTCTTGGCACCCAGATGTCTCGCAGGGCAGCACCAGCCACCCTGGCACTGATACCCTTCCTCCTCCTCCCAGCGAGGGAAAGAGGAAACCCAGGGGCTTAGGGTAGCCCTTCCGCCTCAAAAAGAGGCAATCTCAATGATGGAAAACTGTACTGTAAGGACAACTGCCATCTTAATGCTAAATGTTTTACACCCTGCGTTGGCATGAAACCTTTCATGCTGCTGCTCTCTCATCTTGTTCTCACTTTCTGGAAAAAGGTCGAGCGAGGCGCTTTAACCCACAGCATCAGGAGAAGGATGTTATGATTCAGTCTCTCGTGCCATACTCCTTTTGCCACCTGCAATAGTGCTGTTTGGCCAAGACCTTTACGATGTAGAAGACACCCAGATATTCAAGCGTAGATGAGGGGTGACATCCGTGTTCCCTAAAGGTTGCCTTCGTGTCCAAGGAGCTGCCCAGAAAGCAGGTGAGCAGTATTTGTGTGGGACTGGAGAAAAGAGTAGCTCAAGCTACATTCCCAACGGGGTCTGTGTCTGCTGGCCTGCCAACAGACCTGGAAAAGGCTGTCTAGGAGAAAACTCATAATTTTCAGTGGCAGCTTCCCAAGAACAGTAGTTCTCATAGGGAGCAACCTTGCCTCTCTTCTCTGGAACAGGCTGAGGATAGTCTAGTGAAGATACCCAGTGACGATAGGTATTCCCCCCTTTATCGCTGCACATCAAACCACTGTCCTCTCTCACTGCATTGCAGTAGCGCAGAGTAATTCTCAAGCCAAGATCAGCTCCTGTTGCTTTCCCCAAAGAGCTTTCAAGCTCAAATGAACCAGACAAACTCAGCGTGAGAGAGCAATCAGAAGTAAGGAAAGGCTGAGAACGGCCCCAGTGCCTGCAGCAGGTCCCACGCAGGGACTGGGTACAGGATACTGTCCCGACTGACCAGGCAAGTCAGGGAACCAAGGACCTGATGCCAGCGGAGAGCTGCTTCATGTACGATGGAAAATGTTTAAACTGCTGTAGATGGGGCCCACAGGAAACTTTTGGGAAGTGTGTGCTGGGTCTAAGACAGGAACCAAGAGAGTCAGTGTTTAAAATATGCACTGACAATGAATTGCTTCATTACTTAGAGAAAAATTGAGAAGGGGGGAAGGAATAAAATTCAGCCACATCAGGAAACAGGCAAATAATTGTCTGATGGATATGCCAGGTCCACTGATTGCTGGTCTAGGGCTGCTGCTCAGTCCACAGTGTCTTCCTCATCATGATAAGCTTCCCCCTTCAGGAGACAGCAAGGTCTCCTCCGCATTTTGGTATTCCCCATGGGAATGCACTGCATCTCAGAAAGGACAATATGCCCTCAGAAGATCATTTTCCAGAAGAGAATAGATGGGAGGAGGTGGCCTTTTGAAGGTTCACATGCTGAGCATAAGCCCCTGAGGACAGCTTCCTCCCTCAACACCAGCAGCAAGGGCTGCACGGCACAACAAAACCTCTCTCACTTCATGCCCCCATGTGCCTCAGGTTCCCAGAGGCTGCATAGGGTGCAGGGGACCCAGAAAGCCACAACCATGCTGCGGGATTTGGTGGTGCAATCCCTGCCTACGTGCTGGTCACCACAGCTCCTTCCCTGTCATGCAGTCCCCTGCCTGGGTGCATTCTCTCCTGTGGGACCTCACACCCTGGAAAAGAAGCAAGGGGAAACATCTCACATAGATCTGCTTACCATCTCTTCTAGTGTCTCGTTTTGCCCTGCTGTACTGTTTTTGTTTCTCCTCCTACACCTTCCCCCATACATACACTCTCAATTGAAGAATGAAAGTGCCACCCTTCAAACTAAGGAAAATTTTGGCCCGTGAGCAGCTGAAGAAAGGTGCATAGACATGTGAGCCACAGCCTCCCTCCAACAGCACTTTGTGAAGCAAGTAAATAGCCTCAGGAGGCTTTCTACACTTAGAACAGTCCAAGGCAAGGAGTTGTGCAGGGCAAAGTACCTGAAGAAATTGGACCTCATGGCCTGGGCTTGCACATCTGTGAGCGAAGACATGGGAAACGCTGCCTTCCTGGAGCTGGAGTGGGGAGGGGAGCCCTGGAAGCCTCAGGCAGGAAGAGCTACTTGGGAAGATGCCCAATCTCACCCAGAGCGAGGCAGGTAATGATCATACAGCTATTTATGGCTCTATTTCGTTGGGACAACCGCAGCCTTATATGGGCAAGAGCACGCCACTGGCAGCGGAGCTGCGGAGGTGGAGCCTCAAGGGGCAGTCCTCATGCTTCTCCCAGGCTATCTGCCTGCACAAGCCGCTGACCTTCTTCCCGGGAAGAACCCTGGGAACCCTCGCTGAATCCAGCTGTTTAAATTTCAAACTACGAAATGACCCAGCTCCCCTCCCTTTCTCCCCCATACCTCCTACTAGCCAGAGCTGTGGCGAAGCAGAAGCGTCTGCATTTCTAATGTGGTGGGTATCTGGGACCACTGGGTTGGAGAGTCCCCCACATCCGATATGGGAAACCTATTCCCATCTGGTTGTGATAGTACTGAGAACCAGAAGGAAAAAAAAAAGGAAAAACAAACAACCCTCCCCTCAGCCCCCCAGTGCTGCTTGTCAGACATTAGTGAGTGTGTGAAAGGCTGCAGCTGGCAGATGTGGTGCACAAACTCCGCTGCAGATCCTTTTGCCTCCGGATGTGCTTCGGAGCCCCCCAGTATCTCTGGCTGAGCTGCCAGTACGCACAGTGTTCCTACACATTTCAACCCTGTCTGATCCGCCCAGCTGAACTGCATTGGAAACCAGTTACAAATAAAACTGAACATAAACATGCTAAAAATGTCACTGTCATCAGATAAGGTTGCTATGCACATAAAATTCCTGACACAAGTTCAGTAAACCAAGGACATGAAAAGTTAAACATCATGCATGTGGTGGCCGGGATGGGGAGGGGGGAATGGTGAGTGGGGATTCAGGCTGTAACTCTGGTTTTGGGTCTGCTGCCAGCCCACAGGACATCACCCCACTGTGACTCAACTTCTCCCAATGGGAAAGAACAAAGGAAAAAAAAAAAAAGAGTCACAGCACCCACCTCCTTCTGTGAATACCGGTATGTTGTGGAAAGGAGCAGCAGGCAGGGATCAGCCATGGCTGGCCTTTCAGAGGACAAAGCATGCACTGACCACCAGCCCTCCACCATCTTTACCGAAACCAGTCACATTTAGCACTCCAGGAGGCAGTTATGTCTGTTTTATAAGAGAGGAAACAGGCACTGAGAGCTTCCTCTATAGTACACTTCTTGTAATCATGGTGATGTTCAAGTTACAGAAGTGCAGGGCTGAGCAGGCGAGATGCTACCGCACAGGCTTACTGGTTCTCAGGCAGCCAGGTTTGCACAGAGATAGACAAGCTGCCAGATGTAATGACCTTCTCCACCACGTACTGAGTTTTTATAGTTCTCAAGCCACATATTTTAAGAGCCAAGGAGGGGCAGGAGCTGTGGGAGTGGTTCACAGATAGGAGTGATCTCAGGTGATTCCTCCCAGCTCTCCTGAGCTTGCCACAACAGCCACCCTTTAAGTGACTGCAGACTGCCTGTGGCTCAAGAAGAAGCTGTGCACTCTCTCCCTCACATTGAGTGGTGTGGGTCTTCCACCTAGAAAGGTGGAACATCATGTTCCTCCTTAGCCTCACAAGGGTCAGCATTGGGGCTTGATGACTGCATGAAGCCAACCCAAATCTGAGCAGCCACTGAAGGAAGCAGTCCTGTTCCCCTCCCTCCTCTGATCTTCACACTCCTACTACCAGTCCCAGATGACACAGCCAGCTGATCCAGCTGGAAACGAATCTAAACCTACAGAGAGATGTTTCCAGGTTGATTGTTTTCTTGGTCTGTTTGACTACCTGGGTGCTAGAGAGGCACTGGAACTGTATGGACATGGACAGCCAGACATAAGCTGGTCAGAAACTATGAGGGAATCACAGCCCAGGAGAGGCCAGAAAGCCTCCTTTCTGATGGTACTGTGAATGAATTTGCTGCAGCTGCGTGGCTGGTTGCAGGGGTTGTTACAGCATCCCACATGCAAGTGGTTGCAATCAGCATCTGAATTAAGGAACATCTGTTGCCAAACATGTAGGGCTACCAATTTCACAGCATCATGTAGTGCAGGAGGTATTGAAAACCTCTGAGGATGGCAAATCTACAATCTCTGTTCTTGCTTCTTATCCTCTGACAATCTGACTCTACCTGCTGCATGACCTCTATTTAGGTAGTAGAAGACAGTGGTTAGATAACCCCCCTCACAAGCCATCTCCTCTCTTTGCAAGCCAACCTGGCTTGCTCAGCCCTTGCTCACATGTGAAATGCTCCAGCTCCCTGGCCAGCTTCATGCTCCTCCGGTGCAGTCACTCCGCTTTGTTAATGTCCCGCTTGCAAATGCAAAGGACCATCCTGAAGCCTCCTGAGGACCTGTCTGTCTTGCTTGCTGGAGGAGAACAGGTGTCTCTGCCTACTTGTAAAAGGACAAGTCTTTGTGAGTGTGTTTGTCGGGGTGTGCATGCACAGTACCAGCCTGTGTTAGAGCATGTACACCGTGTCTCACAGGGAGTCAGTGCATCCACCTATCATGTAAATATTGGCTCAGAAGCTTAGGTCATTAAAACGGATGCAAATTCACTGAGGTCCGGGGAGCTGTGCTAGTTTCTATGAGCAGAGCTGTACTGCACGTGTGCTGTGTCCGTATGCATACCCAGGGGTGTCCGCACACCATCCTTCTTCAGTGGCTCTGCGCCTTAGCAGGCACGGATCCTCCTTCCCATTGTTATCAGAGAAGATGTTTACAGTCAGGGCTAAATCTGGTTAGGTAGCTTCTCGATTACTCACATCTCAGCTATTACTCTGCTTCAGTAACCCTGGAGCTTGGGGAGACAGGGTGTACCAGTCGGTAGCTGGGACTGGAAGACAACAGAAATCATGTTCTGCTCTAGTGATGTTGCCTGAGGGCAATGCGTCACTGCCGTGATGTCATAACTGTGAGGCACAACCTTCAGAGTGTAAAAAAGAACGCCCATTACTCAGTGGGCCAGCAGGAAAGGAGGCAAGCAAGAAGGAAGACCTCAAAACTTTCACCTTTTTGCTGTCTTGGGGATAATGGTAGGCAAAACGATGTGTAACTGCAAATCAGCAGAGACTTTTGCACTATCTGGATTGCAGCGTGATGAGCGATCCCTCAGAAGTCTTCATAGAAGATGGGAAATGGGGAAAGCTGAGACGAGCTCCAGGCTGTGGATGAGGGAAGTGCACCACAAGGATATGAGACGTCAGGTACGAGGCTGACAAATAGGTCATGGACACGATCTGCAGGCAGGGAGAGGAGAGGAAGGCAGGGACAGGACATCTCCGCACTGTTGGCTGTGTGTGCGTCTCAGCTCCCCCCAGGCCACCTTACAGAGCTGAACGCCCCATCAGGAGTGCTGGAGAGAGGGCTTGGGGCAGTTCAGGGTATGTGGATGGACAAGGCTGGACCAGTGGCTGCCCCAAGATGCAGAGGCTGCAGCAGAATGAGAAAGCCCAAGAGCGCTGGTTCTCAGCTGGTCACATCTGCTCCTCGTTTTGCAGCAAGAACTGCCATCAGGCCCCTCAGAAGGAGCTTTGGTGGTGCAGGCCAGGGCACCTCACACAGAAGGACAAGGGCTGCCGGGTAAAGATCTCCATGGTGCTTCGCTCCAGGCCGGGGCTATGGGCTTACAAAGAAGAGGAAGCAAAGCAACGCAGTCTGCTATGGGGAACAGAGGAGTAAACCTGAGTTAACATAGGGTGAGGCCCTCCAAGGTCTGGCCTAGTTCTGAGCTGGGCAGTTTTCTCACCAGCTATAGAAAATTATTACAGAAATGCAATAAGACAAGTCTTTGCTTGTCACCCAGCCCCCTTTAGTCTGAAACAATTTGAGGACTGCCTTAGGTGGCATGAGCAGTCAGGTCAGGTTTGAAACGCAGAGCCTGTTGCAGGGATCAGCATCTCCTTTTGAGACCTTTTGGGCAATCCCAAAGCAAGGCAAGGAGGTAGAATACAAACTCAGCTCACCTTCCCCATCAGTTCTGTCTCTGGACTAATGGGGCCAGGATGGGATGGGATGGGAAGCCATGTCTGCACCAGCACCACCGCTGGATACAGGTTAGAGAACCCAACATATGTGCTGAGCCACCATAAGCCATGGGACTTTGTTCACTGCCCAGGTTGGCTTGTCCCTCCCAGCTCTGCAGCCTGGTGTATCTCACCAGGTTTGTCTGGTCGCATGCCGTCCTCCCTCCCCAGCCATACCCCAAGGGCCAGGTTTTCCTGCTTCATCCCAAATGCTTATTTTTATTATTTTAAAACAAACAGAGTTGCGTCTGTTTTGATTTCCAGAAGAAGGTTAGAGGGAGGTCAGAGCTGACATCTGGGCTGGAGATAACATTCCCGTCTAATTAGCAAGTCCTGAATAACGAGGGCCTTCCTGTCCCATCCCCCTGTCCTGGCGCGGGAGGGGGCAGAGCCAGCAGAGGCCGGGGCAGAAACAGGGCCGGAGAACGGCCCCGTTAGGTGGTATTTTGTTTCCCAGTGCCTCTAGACTCGAGGGGGCTGCTGAGAGGCACCCACGGGTGACAGCCAGCAGCTGCCCCTCCTTCATCTCTGCGTGGGCACCGTTTTGCAGGCGCCCAGCCTCCGAGGCCCCTTTTTCCAGGGGTTCGGCCACGGCTTTCCAAAGCGCCAACAGTGCTGCCAGTCACCCCCAGATCCTACTGCGCGGGGAGAGCCCTTTCACCCTTTCTGCCACGCAGAGCTTATGGGTTTAAACGCCCTCGGTGCTTCCCACACTGCTGTCCGTGTGGCCGGAGAAGACACCGGAAGGCACGACGTTGGTGGGAGGCTCAGGTGAGACGCGCGGTGCAGTTCCCGCTGCCCTCCCCTCAGTCTGGGGAGCCGTACGCTGGCAGCTCTGACCCCCTCCCGGGAACCGGGCCGTTTATCAGCGCGGCGCAGCCCGCCGCGCCGACACGGTGCAGCTGTTTGCGGGCAGCGGCACCGCAAAGAGGACGCAGCTGTGGCAGGAGCTGGCGCTGGGCTGGGCGAGGCAGAGGGGCAGCAGCGCTGGGGAGACACACTTTGGGGGGGCTCCGGCAATTTGTAGACATAATTCTCCCCCAGCCCCCCGCAGCAGGGCACGGAGATACTGGAATAAAGCCTGACTCAGCTGGGAGAGAGGCTCCCCGGCTGAATCGCCCCGTGCGCTGTGCCTTCCCTGCAGCTCCCCCACCGTGGGCTGGCTGTGCCCAGCCAGCGCTTGCAACACCCCGTGAGATCATGGGCGCAGGCAAGCGTGACGGGGGCTGAAGCGCAGCCAGGTGCTCTCCAGGTGAGATTACAACACCGGGCGCATCCGCTCCGTGCGAAACCCTGGCTGACACCCCTTGGCAGGGCCGGTGACACACCAGCCTGCCTGCCCCGTCAGCCCCGTGGTGGGGAGATTTGCTGCCAGCAGCCTCCAGCCGACGGCCATCCTTACCAGAAATGCCGCAGCCTGTAGATTCCTTGGGGGGGAAGTGACCTTCATTGCCAGCCCTGGAATAAAGCCCTGCAGAGGGAAGGAAAAAGGAGGCAGGGGAACCAGGCCTGAGATTTAACACCAGCAGAGCTCAGCCACCATGCTGCTGTAAAGAATAAGCCTGGAAACCATGCCCTTGGGTCAGCCACGTACCACCAGCTGCCATGGGCTGGGCATGGTGTCATGGGGAGGCACGGCATCGAGGGGAGCAGCAGAACAGGGAGATGAGAGCAATCTAATGAGTTTGTTTGTGGACACGGCCGCATGCTCCCAGTTTCCATGCCACAGGCTCCAGTGAGACCAGCAGTGATGAGTCCCTCATGTTCCTGCATCCTTTAATCTCAAGGGTACCGCCAGCTTCTGCCTTCCTGTGCAATGCCAGACGGCTTCAGAAAACCCCAAACGTGCTTCCTCTGAGTGTCACCAAGAAAACCCAAACCGAGAACAGAACTTGAGCCCAAGGCCAGGGAAAGGGGAACGGGAACTAAACAGGCCCCAGACAGGTACAAGGGGGTTGGTGTGCTGGGCGACTGCATGGTTTAGCATTAGAAATGCAGTGGCAGGTGTGACAGCAGCAACCTTTAATATTGCCTGAGCTCTGTGAAAAGTCTCCATGCTCCTGCTAGGATCTTAGGGCAAGGCCCACGGGACCCGACCTGGCTGGGAAGTGGAAGATGGACCTCCTCAGGTGGTGAGCTAAGCTGGAGGATCAGCCCCTTGAGAGCAAACCCAGCAAGCAAGAAAGAAGAATGTGAGGGTTTTGTCTTGCAGCTTCCTGCCAAAAAACTGGCATGGCTGTAAACATGAGCGCAGAACAATAAGTTCTCCTGTCCCAGCAGCTGCTAAAGCTGTCACCTGGGGAGCTTCCTGCAGTCAGCCAGTGGAAGGACAAAGAGGAGCTCCCACATGCTTTCCTGCAATTTGTCATAGGCCAGATCTCTGCTCTGCTCAGTCCCTGCCATCATCCCTTCCCCCAGAGCCGCCTGTCTCATGCTCTGAGAAGAGGATGTGGTTACGAAGACCAGCCTCTGGTGAGAAGCAAGCTCATCATTCAGCCTTGCTTCTCCAAGCAGCAAGAAGTGCATTTCTTTACGACTTCTCAGTCACCCAATAGCCTTCCCACAGACAGAATTTCCCTTGGGCTGGTTCTGCAGGCTCTGCACGGACTTCCCCCCTACCTGGGTCCGGGCGGCCCAGGAGACCCGCAGCACTCCACAGGTCCTCTCTGCCCGCCAGGCATTGCAGCTCCAGGCCTCACAGTGCCTGAAGGGTTGGCACGGTGCTGCCACCAGCTTCATGTCAGACCACCGCGCCTTTCTAAGGCGTTAATCTCTGGGTCTGAACGCTGCCGTGCTGGATCTCTCTTCACGGGTAAGTATTTTTAGAAAGTTTGAGCTCAGACTATGCAGTCACTCCTGAGCTATGCCAGGATGAAAAGAAAACAACCACTTTTGCCTGAACAATACAGGCACGGAACAAAAAGCCACTGCAAATGGGCTTTTTCAGCATCACTCAAAACTAGCCCAGCTTTGAAAGACGAAACTGGCAGTCAAAAAAAAAAAAAAGAAAAAAAAGAAAAAAAAAGCACCTAGTGAACAGAAAGGGCTTTGACAATTTACTTAAAAAGCCAGATTAAAGCAAAACGATGTTATATAAATACTGGCGGGCACGCCAGAGCTTGCATGCAGCGCGGCGCTGCGTCTCCAGCACGGCCGCTGCGCTAGCCAGGCCTGGGGCATTCGTTACCTGCTGCAGCGTGGCACGGCCCTGTGGCGAAAGCCACCTGCGAGGAAGGAGCCGTGCAGTCCCTGCGCCCAGGGCTACGGCCCCGCGGGGAAGCGTTACTGCCTCATGATGGAGGAGAAAGCAACCTCAGGGGATGCAGCTCCTCTCCATCCCGTGGCCGTGAAGCTATGCGTGCAGAGCCGGCCGGGACAAACACCCTCTCGCTGCCAGACCGGCATGGAGGAGTTGAGGCTGCGTGGGTGGCTGGAGGTCATCGTCGTCTCTGGAAACCACCGAAATCTCTGGTGCATTTTGTACCCTCCAGACAGCTTGAAGTGGATGTTTCTGAGGAATCTCACTGCAAAAATTTCTTGTTTTTCACTATTGCTCAATCACTATTTCGCTCATGGGAGAGATGGAGCCGGGGTGCCTTCAGCAGCAGAGGGATGAGTCGTGTGTGCCAAGAAGGGCACCAGGAGCTCAGCCTTCCCCTAAGCAGCAGCAGAAGCAGGCTGGCTCCTGTCCTCTTCCGTCAGCGGCTGCAGCTGCTGGGGACGTCGGTGAGCCCCAGAAGCTCCTGGCAGTCTCCACAACACAGAACAAGAGTACGTGAGTGGATAAACACAACACATACAGGCAGTTCCATTACTCCAAAGTAGCTGCAGGCCATGGAGAAAAACAGTCAATTTTAGTGCCTTTTTATCGCAACTGTTTGGATGACGAGTGCCTAGGAAGTTCCTGCGGGCAGGAAGGAGGTTGGGTGCTGCCCTGTTGCCTGAAGCTGCCAGTTCTGCTCTGCCCTCAGGGGATGAGCAGCCCCAGCGTCGCCCTCTGGCCTCTCCTCACAGGATGGGTCTCCCCTCTCACTGCCGGTGGGGACCTGTTGCCACTAGGAAGGCAGCCACAGGGTTCCTCCTCTCTCCATCCCCACGGGGATGTGGGGGGCCACATTGTTAATCTCCTCCATGGAGGTCTCCACTTTCCTCCTGTTTGGCTCCTCTGGGCATAAGAAATTTCCCTCCCACCCTTTGCCATTTCATGGGCTTCCCCCTGCCGCTCCTGCCTCCACCCTTCCCTGGATGGGAGGATGTACCTTGGGGGAATAAAGCAACCAGGCACGGCTCAGCACAGCACCCCCTCCGGCTTCACGCCCAGCCCACGGTTACCACTCTCACAGTGAGTTGCAGCCTCTGTTTTTTTTTTCCCTGAGAAAGGTTTTAAGAGGGAAAGTGTTGCTGAAATTAAAAGCTGCAGAGGCAGAGAAACCACAAAGCTCACAGGTGCAGCCCGTGCCCTTGAGAAGAGGGGCAGGAATGAGTCCTGGTGTGGTGGACTTGGGCCTGGGTGGGACACATGGGCACGTAACGAGGGCAGGACTGGGTAACAGGCGATCGAGTTTGGTTTTGATCTACAAGTCAGGTCTATGATAGTTTTATCTTTTTATTGCTTGGGATATTGCAGTTACGCATTGGTTACTCATTAACCTGCAGGAAGAAGAAACAGCAAGCGCTTAACATAGTTCAGAAACACTGAGCTAAAAAAATTGCTGCTAACGGCCTCGAAGGCTTGGAGATTTTAATTGCCAATATAATTAGTTGGAAAAAAAAAATTGAGGGGCAAAATATAAAAGCTCGAAGTGATGAACAAATCACTAAGGCAAAGAGCCCTGCCGGGCTGGTGAAAGGTCCTGCCCAGGGCAGCGTCGGTGGCGGCCGTTCCCCTGCTGACCTGGAGCTGGTCTTTGCTTTGTTCTTTGCGCAGGAGGAATCCTATAATATGTTGATAAAGCAAAGGATTTACTGTCAACGCTGGGTGGCCGGGCTGCTCAGGCCAGACCTCATTGGAGCCAACCGTGGCCAAAGCCGCCCCCTTCAGAGCTGTTGGGACCCCACATACGCAGCCCCTGCCTGCTGCAAACCAGCACTCTGAATTTTCCATCCTCCATCAGCGCCCGGAGCCGCCCTCGGCGTGGCACTCTTAGCAGAGCAGGTCACGCAGCTCTCCCTCCTTGCAGGCTCTCGCCGTGGCCCCGAGCAGGCAGACACAAACATCTCGGGGAAAGGGGCAGCTGCGTTAGGGCTTGATGAGAGTGTAAAGCCAACAAGCAACAAATGCAAAAACCTCCGCTCGCCTTGGACAGAACCGTGAGGACAGAGGCACTGCGCCTGACTTTTGGGGAGGGATCTCGGCGCTGGGGTCAGAGCGCACCCGAGGAGGGAGAAGTAGGTTTAACTCGGCTTTTCCCCCCTTGGGAAGGCACTGACCACCACGTCCTCTTAAAACAGCAACCAGGAACACGAGAAGCCGAGAAGGCGGCCGTCACGTGGGCAGGCAGGGGCAAAAGAGAGCAAATACTCAAGAGATCAGAGGAGCATTTGATGTATTTTAACTCCAAAAAGGAAGACCAACTGCATCCTTTTCCCAGCTGGCACGCAAAAAGCACCCACTGCTGAGGAATTACCCATTTCTTAATCTCTCTTCTCTTGGGAAAGACCAACTGCACTTTCAGGTGGCACAAAAATTGCTGTGCAACCTCTTGTAACCGCCACATAAATACACTGCTGGAAGTGCTTCCCGCTTGCACCTCCGTTATTAACAGCAGCTGTAGGAATGCCTGAAGCCTCCCCCGGCAGCCGGCGAACAGGGAGCTGAATTAAGATCCTGCCACAGAAAATACCCTCATGCGTCAAGTCCCATCCCGTGGTAGAAAGCGTGCAAAGCGCTCGGGGAATCTCAAGGTGCCCCCAACCCCCTCCTCCTCTCCACCCATTTCCGAAGGATTTCCACAGGGCACCCTGGACGTGGGCCTTCAGCATTTATCTCAAAGGAACAGTTGTGGCTTTCATGTACTGGGCCCTAAAGCGTGCTGGTGCTTTAACAGCTGAATGGCACCTTAGCTCCACTTTTCCTTAGAAGGAAGTGATAAAATAGCTAATTTATACTGCCCCTTAATTACACAATGCAAAGTCACTGTGTTTTTTCCTGTTCTGTAGGACAGTGAAGCATGAACGTGGACTATTGTTGGGTTCGTGACGCTGTTCCCCTACTTTTCCTGCTCGTGCAGGAAAATGGAGATGGTCTTTACTAGAAGTGTTTACAGAGCAGGAACACCAAAACTGCAGGGCAAACTGCCCGGCCTGAAACAGGAGCAGGACAGGGGCGGCACAGCTTCTGCGGTCGCCCAAATAAAATGCAAGTTTTTACTGATCGTAACTGACCGACAGTTCTTTACCGAATTACATCCAAGTGACATCACCTCTAGCAGCACGCCGGGGCTGAGATCAGCCCAGCGTGGACGGGGAGGTACCCGTCTCGGGGGACCAGCACCGCCTCGTGCTTTGCCCTGTGCTGATGGAAGCAGGTAGCAGCAGCGATGCCGGCAGCACTGCAGTTGCAGCAGGACATGCAGGACTTTGATCTCCACTCCCCTGCTTCTTCAAAGGTCATAAATCATTATTGCAAAGGCGCAGAAGAAAACTGCCTCGCCGCTCATAACAACCTACGCCAGAGAGGCGAAATGGAGCAGAGCCAAAGCCGAGTTAAGAGTGATTGAAGGAAACAGAAGCTGGGAAGGCAAAAAAAAAAAAGCAAAGCAGCTTGTACATGGTTATTAAGCACTTACAATGTTCTCATGCAGCTTAGATAAGCAAACAGGAATTAAGCTTTACACGGGCATCAGCCGTGGTGCTGTACTCCGCCGCCAAGCGCAGGAGGAGGCTGGGAGCAGGCGCTGCAGAGGGAGCCTGGCAGCACTTAGAAGCCAGGTTAGCTGGAAACAGGTGTCTAAGGGGAGGAGGAGGAGGAGGAGATGGGAAGGGCTGAAGGCTGCTTGTGATAGGAACCCATAACTGCCTCCCTTAGTCTAAAGGTCAGGGCAATTAAAGTTGAAAGGCTGCCTTCTGGCAAGGCTCACCTGCATGAGCAGATTTTATCATTCACGGAAGGGAGAGGGACACTCTCAGGCAGGAAAGGAGTGAGAAAAGCATGGGGGGAGGAAGCACAGCTCAGATCTCCCCGTGCGCAGCACGCTGCCGTTCCTCTGCACACAGGAGGCAAGTCCTTCTTCCAGCATCCCCGATCCAGCGGCGCCCAAAGGGGGTCCCAGAAGCAGCACTGAAAGCCCCACGAAAGTAATCCCCTCATCTGTTTTACGGCACATTACCTTTTAGTAGGGATCAAGCTGTGACCTGCGCTCTCTCAGCCCACTGTTAGGAACCAGCCACGGTGCTGCTGATGCTCCCGCTCATCTCCCCGGACAGACAAGGGACTTTCCTGTGCCTTCTGAAAACCAAGTTTTATTCTCTAGCTAAACAGCAGTGACCAATAAAGTTCTCTTTATTACAGACCTACAAAAGAAGATCCATAAAATACTTCTATTTTATCTTACAAAATTATGACAGGAGCCCATAGGTTTGTGGAGGAGTTGTACCTGTCCCAGCGACACAAGGGCAGAGGGACAAAGAGACAGGTTTCACAGACAAGGCAGAGGTGTTCTCAGCTTTAAACAAACCCACCCAGGGCAGGTATGTACCCACATCTGGGAGCAGCTGCCCTCTGCTCTGGGCTATCAAATGGTAGGTAAGGAGAAAAACATTCCTCCTCTTAGCTCAGCAGCTCCGCACGTCAGCTCTTTGCTGATAAACGCAGGCTCCTAATTCCAGCCGCATTCCCCATTTTGAGAATAAGCAGCCCCACTCCTCGGCACCTTTTACAGCCACTGCTGCGCAAGAGAAGGGGGAGGGGGAGGAAAGGGTTACAACACTGTGCATCTCCAAAATACCCCAAACAGAAGAAAACCCCAGGTCGTACAAGGCAGGCAGTTCACGTGCCCCTCAGCTCTCCCCACCAAGGAATGCACAACATGGACATGTCCAGAGGCAGAGGCACAGCCACCCTTTTACTTCAGGCTCCGATGAGTTTCTTGAGGAATGCTTCCAGCTGATCCTCGTCCTTTATGCCCACAAACTTATCCACCACGTCTCCGTTCTTCATAGCCAGCACGGTTGGCACTGCCGACACCTGGGGACAACAGGAACGGGGAGACCCAGGTGAGCAGAGGCTGTGGGGCGCCCAGCCGCACCCGGGCCCCAAACGGAGCTCTGCAGAAGTGGCTCCAAGGGAGCTGAGCGTACACTGCTCAAGGGTAACACATCTGCTGGTGAAACACAGGCCAGCCGAGTCCCAAGTTCCTCCTCTCCCTGTGGCCTCATCTCTGCACTGACTTACGCTGCACTGCTTAAGTCAAGGCTGAGCAGCTTTCTGAGTTTGAGTATGACCCAAAATTTTAAAGACAGACCCAAAGCTCTTACAAAAACAAACAGGTAAAGCTTCCCCTCCCTGGCCAGTAAAAATTCCTCTTCTCTTTCCCTTTTGTCCTATCATAAGCAGACAAAGGCAGTCTTTTACCAGGACACCTCTCAGACATGATGACCTTTGGCCAGTGTAGGGCCAGGGTGGTATCAGACTGAACCCGTGTTCTCCAGATAGGACTGGAGCTGGAGTAGGGTTCCCCACCCACCACCGCACAGACAGATTTCCTCCTTCATCCTACCATGGTACCAACTCCCTCCAACCCATCTTTCCTTTCCTGCTCCGGTTTTCAGTGGTTTAGCTGGTCACACACCAGTGGCTGTCCACTGCAGATCCCTGACGATTAGGTAAGAAGTGAAAATGTCCCTCTGAGCAGAGTCAACAGGGAGCTGCGCTGCACTGGCTGCTGCTATTTTAGCCCAGAGAAAAGTTTTCTGAGCATTATCCCAGAGAGCAGCAGTGGAAATGACAACACTCCCCAGGGACTTGCCAGTTGACCGACCACAGAAGACACCCTGGGGACATGGTTGAGAGAAGGAGCAACCAGAGCTAGGAGAGCTGCGGCAGTGGAGAGATCCGGTCGTGTTTCTTTGGTGCCCTTATCTCTGCCAAGCCTCCCCCCAAAACACATCCCGTCCTTATCTCGCCTGCTGCCTCCCAGCCTGCGGGGCCTTCCCACGTGCGCTGCCAGCCCCGCTGCCAGCGAGCATCTGCAAATCCTTCCTCGGGAAACCAGCCAGAGGGCTGGCTTTTCTCCCATCGGGAGCCTGAGATGAAAGGGACAGCCTGTGCTTCCCTTCCTTCCCACCCGGTCCCTGCCGGCCAGTGCAGCGCGACTCCCAGCAGTCCGTCTGTCCTCCAGGACTCGAGCAGTCTCATGTGAAGAGATGGGAGCGCTGGGGCTGCTGCAACACGCAACCTTCAGCTCCTCCTAGTGACTGGTGGGAGCAGATCCAGAGGGCTCAGGCCCCAGCGCTGGCGATGGTGCCGCCAACGTGCTCTGTTAGGGGCAAGAAAGGAGGTACCAGCGCTGCACTCAACTGGTCTTTCCCTCTCTGCCCTTCAAGAAGCGCAAAGCTCTGCTGAGCCTCCCTCTGGTCAGCAAAGGGGGTTAATAACAAGCAGAGTTACCCCAGCTCCATCCAAAAACCGGGTGTGCCCAACCAGCAACAGCAGGCGTCAGGCCATTACAGGACGGGTGAGGAAAAGGTGGCTCTTCGAAGCCCTACAGAGCAGATAAAACCAAGTTACAGGGCTCTACCTGCTGACCAGCACGGCCACAAGCTTTCTGCAGCCGTAATCCCTCCATCTCCTTCCCTTTCCATGGCCATGAGCAAACCCCGAGAATGGGTGGCAGGTCCAGGGCTGGCGCTGCAGAACCGGGTGAGAACTGGGCACACTGAGGAACTTGTCTCTGCCCAGAAAACATGGTGCTTTTGACACCTTCCTTCCCACTAGCTGCAGCAAGGGTGGCCCAGTAATGGAGAACGTACTTTGTTTTGCTGCTTGAGAAGCCATGGGAATTTCTAGCAGGGAAAGTTGGGGCCTCACTTTTTTTTCTTTTAAATTATTTTTCCCTTTTTTCTTTTGGGTCTCGTCTGCACTGAACCTAAAAAACCCCTCCTCCTCCCTCAAGAGCATTTCTAGAGGAAAAGTCAGGCTGCTTCTGATCAGCGCTGACCACACAGATAAATAAATAAGCATCCAGGCTATTCCTGGCAGCATCCATACCAAGGGAATTCTCTCTCATCTGAAACCAGGGCTTTTATACAAGCTCGGGTGCCACGCAGTGGAGCAGGGGGAAGGATTTCACCCCGGCTTCAGAATGAGGTGTAACACAGGACCAAGCTCCACTGATGAACTACCGTCCCTGTAGCCAGCAGCTCTCCAGGGCTGCCCACCCGCGGCGGCCAGAGACGGGGCTGCCCTTTCCCAGCGGCCACGCACGCGGGCAACGGGCCAAGGCAAGAGACGAATCTAAAGAATTTTAAGAGAGGGCAGATTAAACAAAAGTATTCCTTCTCCCTTTCTGCTCCCAGGGTGAGAGGTCAGCAGCAGGCAGGAGCAGCGGAGAAAGGCCGCAACCAGAGATGAAAGGTGTTAGATAAAAGGAGGAATCCCCAGAGAAAGAACCTTTGAGCCGGGCACAACCGGACGGGGAAGGGCGTCGGGGATGCTTCTAGTTGCAGGAAACACGTCCCTGCTTCGTGCTAAGCCAGGACGGCTGGGAGCCAAGGGCAGACTGCAGCGGGTGTGAAGGAATGCACTGGCATTCCTCAGCTCTTCCAGGGGGTCTCTCCACCTCGCCCTGCCTCTTCCCCGCCCCCCCCCCCCCCCCNCGCCCCGTGCCAAGGAGGCTGCTGAAGAGGATGTTGTGCAATCGGGCGGCAAGCCGGGGGCTGCATGCGTGGGCAGGGGAATAAACACGGATGGAAGGAGACTTCCCGGCAGCTACTGGAGTTGTGGGGGTGGCATGGACCCTGAAACACGAACTTTCTCAGCCTGCAGACATCTGATCCCCCATGGCATGGCTGTAAAGCAAAGAAAACCTTCCTAGTCCCTCTCAAATACCACCTTTGGGTCTCCTGATCTCTCCCAAACACTACCTTTGCCCCCTCTTTGACCTCAACTTGGTGTCTTCCCATCAGGCCCAATGCTCACATTTCCTTAACCGAGCATAGAAACCAAACTTCTGCCTTGAAAAGGATGCCCCAAACTATGAAGATCAAAGCAAAACTGCCTCCTTTACCCTCACCTTTTTGCAGCCATCCTACTTACAGACACTGCCTAGAGATGGGGCCTTAGCCACAGGGGTAATGGTCAGAACCACCTCACATGCGTCGCTCAGAGTGGAGGACGCAGCAACAATCCACAGGCCTCCTGCAGAACAAAACTTGGCCGTGTTTAGGTAAGGCTCCAGAAGGAACTGCCGGCAGCCGGCCCTTGCCTGCAGCCCAAATCCTGCCTGCACTGACGCCACCAGGGCCGCAGGACAGGCTGACCCCGCGGACCAACGCGTGTATGTGTGGGCTGCGCAGCTGCTCACTCACCGTCCGGCGGGAGAGCACGGGCAGCGTGTCATCAAACCTGCGCAGCCTGGGAACTTCCAGCTTCTTTTTACAGACCTTTCTTCACACGCACGCACTCTGTTTGCCAGCCATCTGAGATTATCCTCTTGTAATCCCAGCTAATTTCATCTACTGGAAGGCTTGGAACAATGCAAGAGTTAAGCTAATAATCTCTGTTCTCCTTAGGGTGGTTGCTACCAGAGCCCTGTCCACACCTCTTAGGACTTACGCACTTTCTGACCACCACTGAAACAACCTCACCCTCTTCAGCTTCATCTCACCAGCACCCTCGAGCTATGCAGCCTTCAGCCTTGCGACACGCAGCCCTGCTCCCGGGCCAGCGGCTGCCCTCCCTGGCCTGGGGCCTATCCGCCAGCCCGGCACCACCGAGAGCACCGGCCGCTCTCGTGCTCAGCTTGTGGAAGCTGCAAGTCATGTTTGTGGCACCAGCTGGGTGGACACGCCACCGCAGCACATGCAGAAAGGTCTCCTTGGGAAGGAGTGGGAGGGAACAAGCTGTTTCCACTTCCTTCTCCTTCTGGCTCGGCAGGGTGTGGGATCGGCACAGAGTGTCTCCTCCGGGCTCAAGGAGATGACAGCTTGCTCAGGAGGTGGCTCACACTTTGCTGGGCAACTTGAGGAGCTCCCTGTGCTAGCCTCTGCCCGGGGAGCGGGACTGCATCTGTGGAGGGGGAGCAGCTCCATCTGCGTGACACGCAAGTGAAAATTAAGCACTCTTTTCCCTGTGCAGCAGGATGCCCTGGCTCCGCAGGCTGCGCTGTTGTTTACAAGGAGAGACAACGGGGGCAAGCACAGTTGTCAGAGGGATTTCTGCATTTCTTAAACCACCTGATCACCGACACAGGGAAAAGATATATAAATCACGTAAGCCAAGGCCGTGGCTTTCTCCAGTCACTCTGCTCCTTCCCGGGAGCAGGGCAGCACAGGGAGCACACACAACAGGCCTGCGAAACACGAGTGTAAGCACCAAGGTCTGCGCTTCTCAAAAGCGGGACGCGTGCTTCTGTTGCCCTTGTGTGTTCTCCGACCTGGCTTCCACCTGTTCAAACAAAACCCACGCTTTGTCCTTGCACTGCAGCTTAAGGAAGGGACATTATCACCCAGCAAGAAATCCTGAAGGAGGAAGGGAAAAGGCTGGCTGCACAAAGAACTGCGCTCAAGAGCGGAACGGACTGGGGCTCGTTACTTCATGTTCCTGCCCTGCCCCTGAGCACGCAGTAAAACGCTGTACGTGCCACGGGCTCAAGGGCCGGCGAGCACTTACGCTGACAAACGCCTGCTAGGCTTAGAGGACACGTTTCTGCAGAATTAGAAGTGTGGATGCTGCGCGCACGCAGAAGAGCTGGAGGGCAGCCAAGCAGCGAAATCCACCAAGGGATCAGGAACCTGCAGGCATTGGGCCTTCTCTCCCCACCAATGCTGCTGCTGTGCAGGCACACTTCTCCCCAGCCAGGGGCCTTCCTGGCACTGCCAGCAAAGGAAAGCCCGTGCTCTTCTGGCTCCTACCTCGTACTCAATAGCAAGGTCTGTGTGATCGTCAATGTCCACTTTGGCCATCAGCACCTTTCCCTCCTGCTTGGCCACCATCTTCTCTAACCTGGGGCCTAGGATCTTGCAGGGGCCGCACCACCTGATGGAGCAAGAGGAGAGGAGACATTAGAGGAGGCAAGCACAGCAGCAGCCGTGGAAGGCCTGGTGGGACACCAGTGCCTTTATCGCTGCTGCCATTCCCTTCAAGACCCAGCCTGGAAACACTGTTCCCCAACCACGGCTTAGAAGAACATTTCTCTCACAAAGGAGAGGGGCAGAGTTGGGGTGTGTGTGTGGTGGTGGGGGTGAGTGGAAGAAGAGGTCACCATTCAGCATTCAGGGTGCTTTTGACATCACTTCTACACACCACAGCCTGCTCTGCCAGCCTTGGCGGTCCTCCTGCCCCCGCTTCTTGGCCGTTCATCCCTACCCTGCTTGGCGTCCTCGCCAGTGCGTACGAGCAGAGCTGTGACCCTGCTGAGACAAAGCTGCCCTAGAGCAAATGTTGCTGCCAGGTGCCGGGGGTCATGGCCCACACTCAAATCGGTTTATGCCAATTGTCAGACCATAGACTTCCCCTCCGCGCTCACTGTGGGGTTACAGAAACTCCTTTAGCTGCAGAACTCCCAGAGGTGTCGCATCTCTGCAAAAAGAGATCACCTGTTCCAAACCCGAGTGCAGCAACATCAGTTTGTGAGGCCCTGCACACAGAAAACACTCCCTGCACCCTCTGCCTGCACCAGTTCGGATGCTGTGAACTCACTCGGTTCGAGGAAAACAGGAGTTAAAGTTCTACGTGCCCTTTTCTTTTAAAATCGAAGCTCTGGTAAACTGTGTTCCTTCTCAGCCTCCCTCCATATCAGGTTTCAGGCTTTTATTTATTTGTTTTCTCCTCCCTGGATGATCCCAATTAACGCTCATTTTGGGTTGTCAGTTTGGTCTGTGTAGAGCAGAGGCTTTCGGGCTGTTTCATACTCTGTTTGCCCAGAGTCAGCCACAACAGGCTCACATGACAGCGCTGCAGGACTTTGAAATACTTGAGAAAACAAAAATAATCAGTATCGTTAATCCAGCAGATAACATCTAGAAATATTTTTACTGGCAAGAGGATGACACCACTTTTATCGATGACAGACACTGCCGTTGTCATCACGTGGCTGTTATTAATACGTAAAGGCATTTGCGGTCAAGAGCCCTGCCCTCAGAACACGCAGCAGAAGGAAACTGGAAAGACAGAACATGACGGTGCAGGGTGTACCAAGCGCAGTGCTCTTCCACGGCTGTTAATATTTTAAGAGAACCTTTAATCCACGAAGCCAAAAGAGGGAGACATCAGAGCTTTCTCTTGAGGTATCTCTTACAGGATGATGCAATGCCAGGGTGACACCCAAGCACTTGGGAGGTGCAGTTCCCCCAGGGAACGCCTTCCTGGCACCTCAGTTTTATGCTCCTGCAGGGTGCAGCTACACCCACAGTGGTGCAACCCAATGGGCGAAACCTCTATGGACTGTGCCGTAGGGCCAGAAGCACTGGCAGGGTGGTCAGGGTGGGTGGCAGCTCGGGAAGCCCTCAGGCACATCCACATCCCCGGGGTGCCCAGAGTGCCACCGCCTCAGGAGAGCGGCAGGCACACATCTGCACGGGTGATGACAGTGAGGGGTACAAGCGCTGCGGGAGGGAAGAAACTTACTGCGCGTGGAAGTCCACCACAACGGGTTTGGGGTTGTTCACCACTCGGTCCTGGAAGTCGCTGCCGTCCTGCACGTTGAAGGTGCTCCGGCAGCCTGCAGAGGTGCCGAAGGGCTGGCTGTGGGGTGCCGGGGGGCCAGAGAGCATCTGTTGGCCCTGTGGGGGCAATGTCCTAGGGGTAAGGGACAGCAGCCGCCGGAGCGCCAGCCTCTGGGCCATCTGTGGGGAGAGGAGAAGGTATGTGGGGTAGCTGCACCCGCGGCCAGTCCCACCGCAGCAGTGCCCTGCTCAGCCGCCTCGGCAGGGCAGCCCCCCC
>VWZZ01004287.1:139016-150701 GCA_013399095.1 Psophia crepitans | reverse complement strand
AGGGGGAACGGCTGCAACTTGCGCCAGGGGAGGTTCAGGTTGGAGATGAAGAGAAATTTCTTCTCGGAAGGGGTGGTCGGGCATTGAAACGGATTGCCCAGGGAGGTGGTGGAGTCACCGTCCCTGCGAGAAAGGTTGGATGTGGTACTTAGGGACATGGCTTAGTGGGAAATAGGTGGTGGGGGGACGGTTGGACTAGGTGATCCTGGAGGTCTCTTCCAACCTTAATGATTCTATGATGCTACGTTGTCCAGCAAACCTCCTCCTGTTTGTCCTGTAATCTCATGAAGATAACGTGGGCTTCGTGACCATACAAGGGACTGGCCAGTCTCAAGAATATATTTTTTTCCCTTTCAAATATCTTTAATGCAAATTATTTGGCCTAAAATCATGTATTGGAAAAATACTGATTCTCAGCTTAATCAAATGAAGACTTCAATTACAAGCCTGCAGTCACCTGTCTGGGTGTGCCAGGTTGTTTGACAATCATGAGATGAAGTATTGTGAAGCCTGGTAGGTAAATAATGGAAGTAGAAGTTGAGAGATTTCTGACTTTGATAGAGAACAAACTCACAGGGCTCTGGACAAGAGGTGTATCAATAAAGCCATGTGTCAGGCCAGGAATCACGACTTTATGCTGTGCCTCTTAACACACAGCCTCTTGAAAGAATAGTATATTCCAAACTGTGCAATGGTTTTGTAGAAACAACAGGTACCTTTCAGGTTGTAGTTGTGTGATCGTTCAGCCGACTTTGTGGTTTAGAAGTTGTTACAAAACACTGGACTTGGAGAGGTAAAGATGTGCGAAGAACGGGAATGGCAGTTGCCTTTGCTGTGTTCACAACGTGTTGTTCAAGGTTTTGCATCATCCCTGATGGCTTTGCTTGACCTGCTGGAGGGGAGACCTAGGGCTGGAAGTTTGAATGCAGCCCCGTGGCCTCTCTGAGAGACCACGAACCAGTAATTTAGTACAGCTTGTGCCTCGGATCCCTGTCTCTGCAGTTGGGATAATGTTTCTTCCCAGGGAGTGAGGGCAATAAATTATTAAATCTCAGACGTTCACATGCCAGAGTGATTGAAATTTTCTCTGCCCCTAAAAAGAGCAGGATCCAGTTTACAGATCCCTTCAGCTCACAGGCTAAAAACTCTTCAGACAATTTTACTGGGTATCTTTTACCTAAGGAGAGTCTAGATCAATATTTTCCAGGCAGAGAGGTGTGCATTTTCTCCTTTATTTACCACTTGTAATTCCTCCTTGAGAAACAACTGAAGCCGCAGCAGTCTGTGCTTTGCCAAGACTCCCTGCCATTAATCAGGAGTGGGATTATTAAAGCGCTTTTCGCCGCCAGCAAAAAAAATCCACTTATAGAAATACAGTTTATAAAATACAATTTGTAACCATCTCACCTAAACAGCCTTTTTGGAGACAAACATCGTTAGTGCTGGAACTGCCTCGCCGGTCGCTGGCGGTGGCTTGGTGCGATCCCAGCTCCGGCTGACCCCCACAGCTCCCGTCCCTCACCCTCCCCAGCTGGGGCAGCTGGTGGAAGGAGGTGCTGTGCTCATGTCCTGCTTAGGAGATGGTGATAAAAGGAGGAAAAAATCCTGAAGAGAAAACTGGACTAAGGAGTGAATGAAGAGAAGCAACGATAAACAGACTGGGAAACCGAAAGCCTTTCCTTTCCACAGCTTCACCTTCGCTCCCGAGCCTGCGTGAGGTCCTTAAAGAGAATGTAATGCTGCTGCTGTCTCCCAGCGATGACAGATCACGTGCAGTTTGGGCTTAGCCCATCAGACCACCTTTTCTGGAGACAGAGTTGACTATAAGTGTGGGTCGGAGGAGAGAGCATGTGTATTGGAGCGCCCAATGCGGGGTAAATGCTGCTCTGGCATGGACGTAACCTTCCAGTTTCTTATCAAGGGGAAGAAAGGTTCTAAGAAAAAGACATCCAGTCTTGAGGCAGGTGAGATTTGCTGCCATGTTTGGCTCAAATTTACTAGGAGAGGGGAGGGAGCGGGTCTGTCTCGCTTCCCACTTCCCATCTCCTGTGCCGTGCTGCAGCTGGGGCCCCATGGCCACACGCACTTCTTGTCCCACCTTGCAGACCCCGTGCACCGCTGCTGCAAAGGGTTCTGCTGCCCGGCCTCTAGCTTTCGTTAAAGGCATGTGAGATACATCATTTCCCGGAAAAGTGCTCCAAATACACTTGCTTGCAATCATTTGATCCTTCATCCGTAATTTCAGTTCATCAGTTAATTAATCACTTAATCAGTTAATAAGGCTAATCACTCTTCCCTGGAAGATGCTCATGAGAACAGCCAGGATAAATTGCTCCCATCTGGTTTTCTGTTCCTGTCTTCCACTTCTCTGTTTTGGGGCCGTGTGCTGGTGTTAGCAGAGCCGTAAAAGAGGGGCTCGTTCCAGCACCGTGGCTGTTCCAGTCCAAAACCTTCACCGCCACCAGCCTCTGTCGTGGTTTGGGGCTTGTTGGAGAGCTGTCGCTCTGTGAACTGGCTCTGCGTTGAGCAGCAGCCTCCTCCTGCTGAGCGAGGACAATATGCAGCTCAGTCAGTGTTAACAGGTTTAAACGAAGGAAAGCAAGTCCGAGCGCCCAACCCATTAGGAGCCGTTCCTAGAAAACAGATCACCTCTGCCTTGACTGAAGATGCCTTGGAAAACCTTAAGGCAGGGGTTGCTGTCCAGCTTTCATGGCTGTACTTCCACTCAAAGAGGCAGCTGAGGACTGGAAGACTAATGTTCACATTAAAACACTAATTTCCAGAAGTTCTTTTCTCATTCTTCTAATAAATGTATCAGAAATAGTCAGTTGAGGGTTTTTCCCCTCACTAAACATCAAACACACCGTATGCTTGTGCCATATGCTCAGTCTCCACTGCCCCCCGCTTCTCAACAAACCCAGAAACCAAGGGAAGTAGTCTCCAGCCTTAATGCCTTCCCCCTGCGAAAAAGCCTGATGTTTACTCACCTTTTCCGATCAGACCCTTCTGAAGTCATCACTGTCGTCTTTAAAGCACCAAAACTCACTTTGGGCTCCTGGACTCTCGTTGGAACCAACCTTGGCCATATATAAATTGGCTCCTGCCACAGGCCGGCGTTCACAGGCTGGGAGGGCTTCCGTCCTTCCCTGGCCTTCCTCTTCGCATCCCACCTTTCCTGTTGCTCTTTTATCTGCCTTCTCAGTCTGCCGTTCTCCCAGGCCAGGCACTTCACTGCAACACGTGGCCCCCTTTCCAGTTCCATCGTCCCTCTCCCGAGTGCCCTGGAGGCTGAACTATAAACCCGCCCTCCTCGTGTGGCAGTTCCTCACCAGCTTTTTTTTCAGGGAAATGCTTGATCGGATTTTCAGGAACCCTGGAAAAATGGCCATCAAGCAACTTCACTGCACACGTGCTGCGAATCTGATTTTCAATTTGCTGCCTGTGCGATCTAGCGGGGCTGGGAGCAGGTGGCACCTGGCAGATTTGCTGTGTGTGTTCAGACCAGCCATGTCCGTACGGCAAGGTCCACGCAGGGAACGTGCTGAGTTTATTATTCTTGGTAGCAGATAATGCTTTCACTGCGAAGCTTTCTCCCTCTTCCTCCTCCTGCCATGCTGAGCTCTCCCCGTGGCTGCTGGGCCAGACCGTCTCACCCTCAAGGACAGTCAGAAACCTGGCAAGGGCAGGCTTCCCCTTCTTCAACGGTGTTGCTTCTGTAGGCTGGGCTCAGAGCCTGGTCTTGCACTGTCTGCTCCCTCCACGCTACTGGGAAAAGCCACAAATATATTGTGCACTCAAAAATTGTCGTCCTCTGAATTAGTGCTGTCTCTTGCCTGGCTTTGACCGTTTTTATCACTGGTGTCAGATCACTCCTGAGGCTTCTGTAGCTTTGACCATCAGGGCCTGGACCACACGTATCACAGAAGAGGCAGCGGTCCTTGTCCTCAGCTGCTGAACACTGTCCTTCCCAGAGCTGTAGAAGGAGCCTGGTTCCAGCTGTCTCCCCACAAACCATCAGCAAGATTGCCTCCTTTGATCTGCACTCAGCGCTGGATTTTATCCCAGCAGCCAACAGGCTAATTCCACAAGTTTATTCTACAAAGCTCAATTAGAGCAGCTGGCACCGGCAGCGTCCCTGCTGGCTCCAAGCCTGCAGGAGGAGAGGAAGGCTGGTGCAGTGGCTGGGGTATGAGCTTGGGAGTCCACGGGCTGAGCTGCAGATTCTCACTCTGCGGCTGTCCTCCGGCCCACCCCGGTGGAAGTGTGGCACCTCAGATACAAGCTGTCATGGTGATGGGGAACCGTGTCAACAGAGGCAGAAGCAGGTCATGGCTGCTGCATCTGGGAAATGCTGCATAGATCCAGCCAGACCAACAGCGGGGAGGAGGATGGACCCCCGAGTGATGGAGGGTGTGAGGCACACCGTGCCTTCTCACCACTGAGTTAGCAGTTTGCTTTTCAGCTGCGGAAGCCCCGCTCCGTGCCCTGCGGTTCTCCAGTGCCCAAGTTATGTTCAGCGCTGTGCTGAAAAGGATCCTGGTCTGTGTGAGCAGAACCATAGGCAATGTGGGCTTCCTTTACAAGGGTGCTTGCCCAGCACAGAAGTGCCCACAGTTACTTGCTTCGACATCATCAGTGTACAGTAACCTCCATGAAAAATCAGAATCTTCTGGGGCTAAACATGCTCTGCATGTTTATGCAGATGCTCCTGCCTGGCTGGTACCTCCTCTGGAAAGCTTACTGTTACAGCCAGGCAGAGAGGACAGGGCATCAGGAGGCAGAAAGAGAGTCCAAGTGATTTCTGCTAGGGAGCAGAGTCGAACCCCATTTTATCGAGGCAGTAAGGAGTCAAATGCAGATGCTGCCTATGTATAACGTGCTGTTCCCCTCCCAGGGAATCTCAGCAAAGTCCCCACAAAAGAGAACAGCAGCAAGGGACACGCAGCAGCCCAGCGAGCCTGCAGTTGTCATTCTCTTCCCTGCTCCTCGGTAGGTCAGAGATGGGGCTGGCTGACACGCTTGGTCAGGGACAAATGTCCCTCTCGGGGTACAGAGAGTGCGGAGCCTCGGGGCTATTCCTTCCTCTCCTCTTGAGCAGATTTCAGCGCCATCTGCTCTCTTCTGTCTTCAGAGGAGTCAGCCGGGCGCTTTTGTCCCTTCTGGCAAAGCCGTGCTGCGTACGTCCCCCATCGGGCGTCAGGCACCCCAAGGCAGCCGGGAAGGATGCACAATCTCAGCTTTGCTCCAGAAAGCTCCCGCTGCAGCAGCACAAGGTCTTTCTTTCTCTCCTCTTCCCTGTCTGCTAGCCTGTCCCTCTGGTTGAGGCACTTCCCAAGGTCACAGCTGACTCCCAAGGTCAGGGCCGGGCTTTGCTGTGGCCTCTGCAGGAGAGGATGGGAAGGGGCTGGGGCTGGGAAGGGACCTTCCCTATGCCACTCACTCCCCACAGGGGCCCAGAAGAGGTGCCAAGCCCCTGGGGGAGAGCAGCAGGGGCAGGAGGAGACGTGGGGCAGCCGTGGGGCTCCCTGACCTGGGAACTGCGCTGTGGGATTGCTCTTTCCTCTGCACACGTGAAGTGTGCTCTGCTAAACACTCCTGGCCAGAGACCAGAGGAGCTGCAAAATTTAGGGTGAGGAGAGGAGGGGAGGCTGGCTGATGGCAGGCAACTTGCTGGGACATCCTGCCTCGAACCTCACAGCCACACCAAGGTCAGGGTCAAAGCTCTGCTGTCTGCCTTCCCCCCCTAAAATCATACCTGTCCCTGGGCTGGCTGGAGCCTGTCCCGGGTGGGAGTGAGCCAAACCCCCATGTCCACATGAGTTACATTGTTGTGTCCCCTCCGAACCTTCCTGCTGGATAGACAGGTGGGATGAGGGGAAGCAGGTAGTGAGGAGCCCTGGCAGAGGGGAAAGGGTCCCTGGCCACCCCTGTGCACCAGTGGGACACGGGGCAAGGGTCCCACTGCTGTGTCTCAGGTGGGAGCTGTGCGGCTGCTCCTGCTCCCGCACAGTGTGGCTTTGAGACTCTGCTGCTGTGCTGAGCTCGTCCCACGGGATGGCACTGCCTGCTCAGGAACGGGCAGCCAGGCCGGCGCTCCTGGCAGGCATAAATTCAGCAAATTAAACGGTGGTGGCAGATTCTGATTGACAGGTCCCTAGAGAACAAAGTCCCTTGTTTTCTCCATCCCCGAGGGGATCAGGAGCAGCAGGAGGAGCGGCAGCAATGAAAACCCTTTCCCAAGCCCAGCGCTTTGCCCTTGCAGATCTGTTTCTGGGACTCAGCCCATACCCGTATATCTTGACCCCTTTGCTGAAGCTGATGGTGCTGGGCCAGCCAGGTCCTTCACCGTGGACTTTCCACAATGTCAGGAGCCGAGGCTGCCTCGTCCGAGCCCTCATTGTACACACGAGCCGCTGCACCCTTGTTGCTCCATGCCTGGGGTGCAAGGCCCAGAGGTTTCAATGAAGGGCAAGCGAAATGAGGCCAGCAGGGTTTGGCGTCATTCACACGTTACTCCTCTCCATGGTGTAAAACTGGCACAAATGACAACACTCTGCCAGAATGGTTCACGTCTGCGTTGGCTCTGCCAGGTCAAAGCTGGGTTTTGTATCCTGGGAAGATGAGGGCTGGGCAAGCATCCAGCCACCAGTCTCCTGCCTCTACTGCTGCACCCATGGGAAGCAGCAAGGCCCATCGGGGTCCTGGCTTCTCTGGCAGGGTCCTCACTGCAGCTTCATGCCCAGCAGGTCCTCAGCACCCCTCTACCAGCTGGTGGTTTATGGTTTTAGGTGGAGTATCGACCATGGACATCACAGATGTCTGCCCTACCCTTGTGGGTACAGATTCCCAGGAAAAGGTCTTTTCCCTGTCCCCCCTCCTGGGCTAGAAGTGAGTTTCTACTCTCTAGGGGCATTTTGGCTGTATGGCTGCTCTGGAGCTCCATGGAGCCACCAAAATGTGGTGTGGGTGCACTTGGTTTGGTCAGGACTTCTTGTAAATGTCCCACTTGGGTGAGGAGCGGCATACTGGGCAGCAGCCCCCATGGGGTCCAGCTCCATGCTTCAGCTTAGCAAGGGGGATGACTTATTTTCTCTGCTCTTGGAGGGAAAACTCAGGCTAGCGGAATTTAATTCATATCTCCTTAATATGTACAGGTCCTTGGCTACTCTTAAAATTTGTACTCCCTCTGCTTCCCTTCCCTACCAAAACTGTTGCCTCTTCTTTCTGTCTCTCCAGGGGGTGTCCAGAAGGGCCTGGGGAGAGGAGGGGAGAAGCCCCAGCAGCTGGAAGGTACCCACAGAGGGCATCCTGAGTCACCTGGAGCCACCTCGGACAGACCTCCAGGACATTGAGTTGGCCTGCTGTTTGCCAGCCGTGCTCACCATGAGGCTTTCCTTAGGTTGACTGTACCTCCTCACAGAACACCCTTCTCCATCAGCTCTCCTTCTCGAGCCTCTCTCAACCTTTGGCCTCGGCATGTGGCTTTTGAAAGGTGAGATACATGGCTGTCTTCCTCCCCCGTGTCAGTCCTCACCCGCAAGCAAAACAGCAGGCTTGTGTGTTCCGACGCTTGGCCTTTCTCTGTAGTCACTTGGCACTAAAAATTGTCTGCAGAGAAAAGTGCTGGGCTCCATACCTGGGTCTTAATTTCCTCCCTCACCAAACCATTATTACTAATTGCCGCTCCTAGGTGTTTAAACCATTTCAATGATGCTGTTAAATGCCCGGCGTTAATTTAATAGCCAAGTATCTGGGTTTCCCCACATGAGGAGCTCTCAGAGCGTCTCCCACAGAAACAAAACCCAGCCAGCCCTGGCTGTGGTCCATACAAGAGAGGCAGCAGCAGCGGAGGGTGAACACACGTTTAACAGCAGACCCACCAGCGCCGGGAGCAGGGCATTGCTCAGCAGGAAGCTCCCCAAAGGGAGCCCTCTTCAGCCTTTGAGAGTGTGTCCTCAGATTTGGAGGCGGGGCGGGGAGAGGCGAAGGGAATGACAGGGACCTGGCTGAAGGCATCAGACCAGGCTTTGCCTGCTGCATCTCTACTCCTGCTGTGCTGCAAAAGGCCTCCTCACTCTCCTCCCCCACTGCTGGGGCTTGGGACTGGAGCAGGGGGACTTTTCCAACCCAAATATTTTAACTGACCTCTCAGTCACAAGTCTTTGGCATCCCCAGGACCTCAGTAGCTCAGTGCTGTAGAGGAGAAGACCCTGGTGCCCTGTTCACCCCGGGCATACCTGCCGGAGCACACAGCCAGCCCTGAGAGAGACAACCAAGTGACATGGGGAGCACTGAGACCCAGGAGGGGAACATGGTAACATTTTGGGGGCTTGCACCCACCCAATCGCTAATGCACCCTGGGAGAGAGGGAGAATGAGGGCTCCTGCCCACGCACAAGCCCTTTGCTTTCAATGCCGCCCTTTAAGACATCTCTTAATATGACAGATTAATTAGCTAATGTTTGTAAAGTGCTTTGAACATGAAAAGTGCTGTATAAGTGCTGAGTATTAGTATTAATTATTATGGCATGGAGGCTGGCCTCGTCCGAGCAGCATTCCTCACACCTAATTTCAGGCCGGTGCTGTTTCCCTGCCTCTCCCTCTCCCTGTCCCCATCCTGTAAAAACCAGAAGGAGAAGGGGAGAATCAGAGAGGAAAAAGTGAGACCGTCTGCACCCTGTGAGGAAGGAGCATCTCATGGGGCTGTGTAGGGGGGCTGAGCCGTGCACCCCTCTGCTCTAGGCAGGGCATCGTGTAGGAAGTGGAGCAGCATCTCCCCAGTGCCCCACTGGCATGGGGGCGCGCGGTGAGGGAGCACCCTGTTGCCCCCAGCTCTGCAGCGGGCTGGGGTTGGAAGCGTTGCAGTGAGGATGCAGAAGACACGGGGCGGAGGGCTCTCAAGCTCATCCCACCCATACCTGGGTGGGGGCACCCTGCACTGGTGGCAGCTTCAGAGCTGGGCAAGGGGATGAGGAGGGGGTGAGGAGGTTTTGGGGTCTGTGAGTTAGACGGGTGGGGAGGCGACTGCACCCTCGACATACATGTGGCGGGGCCGGGAGCTCCCCGGCGTCCCCTGGAGCTGGTGCCTGACCCGCTTTGCTGGCTCTCCCCTCCTCGTGCCCTCCTTCTTGACGAGGCTGCTCCAAGGAAGAGTCCCTGGAGGAGAAGCAGAAGTGGGGCGGCGGGTGCCCCCAATTACCTGGGCAGTGAAGTGTCCCTCCGGCTGGCCCACGAAATGCGTGTGCTGACAGGCACGCTGGGGAGGCATGGGGTGGGTGTGAGGTGCTACAGGGGGCCCAAAGGAGAGGGGTGAGCTGGAGGGGATTGGGCTGGAATGGGGGCTGAGGAGGGCTGGAGTGGGGACCCCAAGGTGCTGGCCGGGGGATCCGGATGCTGAGCACCGGTATCAACCTGTGCGAGGTGTATCAGGCGACGGGGAGGACTGCTGTGCTGTGATCGCACAGTGACCCATCGGTGTCTGCCAGGATACCTGAAGCTGGGTGTGCTGTCACCCTGCTGCCCCCCTGCCACCGCCAAATTAACCCCCCTGGTCCCACCTGCTCATTCAGCCTGTGGTCTCACTCGCTTGCCATGGGTCAGACCCTGGGTGCACTTCAGAGGGGCTTTGTCACTCAGGTGGCTGCCCTTCCTGTCATCCCTCCAGGCTGGTGGTGACGGGATCTGGTGGGGATCCTGATCTGCTCCAGAAAGGTGTGGAGGGTCCCACGGCAAGCGGGAGCCCAGCAGAGTGAGGGGATCTCGGGATGTTGGTGGCACCCTTGCTGCCGGTGGTGGGGTGGGAGATGAGGGGACACGCTGGGAGCCTGGTCCCCTTTGCGGGGCTCTCACCTCCGTGCCTGCTGGGAGCTCTGGCTGCACGTAACCCCTGGCTCCGGGCTCCAATGCCAAGCATTTCCACTAGCTGCCCACCCAGCAACTGAATTCCATACAGAAATCCCATGAGTGGCTGGACAAACCCCCAGATCCAGGTCACGTTCCCCTTCTTTTCTCTTCCCTTTCTGAGCCCTCGAGCCTGTGCGGATTCTGAGCTCGCCTTCGGATCTTGGCCATCACGAGAGCCGCTGTTTTCTGGTGGGAGTTGGGACATCATCCCTTGCGGTAACCAGCCCGGGAGGAACGGGACAGGAGGAGCAACGTGGGGGGCTAAGCGGGGGCTGGAGCACATGTTTTGGAGGGCAGCTGGGAAAGCCCACGCATGTGACTTGAGTTTACTCACACTTACTTCAGAAAAGTTGTGGCAAAGCCCTCTCCTCTTGCCACGTCCTTCCTCCTCGTACCTCCAAGACTGGCTTGAGAAGAGCAGGTTAAGCAAGACCGTCCACTGAATCACCAAAGAAGACAAAACTGTCTGCAACAGTCAACTCTCTTTCTCAGTTTCCAGGTGCTCCTCCGGCACAGTGGGACAATAAATCCCCCCCAATAAATCCACATAAACGACGACCAAGTTATAAAAAAAAAAAAATCTTTATTTCATGTACCAGGATTATTTTTTTTTGTCATTTTCTCTTTTTAAAATTTTTTTTTTCTCTTTAACAGTCTGAAAAAAACCACGAAATAAAGAAAATGGAGGTTTGTTTCTTGTACTGGTTTGAGCTGGACATGAGCAACACCCTCGGAAAAAAAAAATCTTCCCCGCCAGCCCTTGCTTCCCGCTCTCCCCATCCCGCCGGGCCCCGGGGGCGCGCTCGGCCCTGTGAATGCTCCCCAGCTCTGCGCCGCATCCCATCGGGGGGCTGGGGATGGAGACCCCAACACCGCCCTCCCTCTGCGCCGGGGTCCGGAAAACCGGCTTTAACTTACTCCTTGGGGGACAAGGCCATGGAGGGGGGTGTGTGGTTTCCCTGTCAATCGTTTTTAACGGGCTGGGGGGTCATGGGAGGAGATTTCNGCTTTTAAGCAGAAACCCCGCTGGGACCCGAAGCGGGGGACCGCGCGGCTCCTAAAACTGGAGCAGCAGGAACGGGGACGGAAAAAAGTCGAAAGTGGGTCTGAGCTGCCGAAGGGCTCGGCGGCCCCAGCCCGCCAGCCCTCAGCCTAGTGCCTGCCCGGGGCACTGCCGCTTTCGGGGGGCAGCCCCCAAAGGGGCCCTGTCTTCGCCCCAGGCTGGCCGTCGGCTCATGGGGTGTCACAGAGGCCCCCGCGCTCCCCTGCCGCCATGTCCCCTCCGCCTGTATCCGCGGCGGCCATCATGGGGGGAGCTGGATTAAAAGTGGTCCCTGCCACCCCTGTGCCTCGTTCCCCTGGCATGGCAGGGTGGGAGGGGGCACCTGCCAGGCCAGGGGTCCTGGGGCGGCATGACGGGGGCCCAGCTCGCCTCGCTGCTGCGGGTAAGACCACAGCAGTCTGGGACCCCCCGGTGAGGGAGGGTGGCGAGGACAAAACCCAGCGGGGGTAGAGACTCCCGACGGCTTCACACCTCTCCCTGGCATGGCCGCTGGGACTCGGGGGTCTCAGGCCCGGAGTGGGGGGCGCTGCCTGGGATGGGGGGCCGGGACAGGGGGGTACATGTGTCAAGGCCAAGCAGCCAGGGACAGGAGCGGTTTCAGGGGGTGGCTGGGTGGGCCTCACCCTGCCCCCACATGGCTGCAGCCCCACTGTCGGGACCTAAGAGGGGTCTGGGCAGATTTGGGGGGTGCATGGCTGCCCCAGGGAGCCTCTGGAGCAT
>VWZZ01004287.1:86641-138854 GCA_013399095.1 Psophia crepitans | reverse complement strand
CCTTGAAGGGCTGGGAGCCCTGATTCCCTCCGCCAGCCCCCCACCCTCTGCCTGTGCCTCCCACCCCGCAACCCGCTGCCTTTACTCTTTTTTTTTTTTATTGTTTTCACAGTTTATAGCTGGAGAAAACAAAAATGAAAAGAAAAAAATACTATCTGTTTTTCTTGCAAGTAAATCCACTTATTATATTTACATTTATTTATAGCTGTTGTTTTATTAAAAAAATTGCCACTTTTTTTTTAAGAAACCTTTTTTTGTCTTTTTTTGTGTGTGTGTGTGTGTGTCTTTATTTACTGTGTCTGTTTGCTTTTTGCACTGTCACCGTTAACCCCAGGGTCCCCAGGGCCGGGGAAGCGGGGACCCTCCCGCTGGGGACACTGGGGAGGGGTGACTCTGCATCGGCCCCTGCGCTCCCTAGGGACAGGACCCACGGGGGACGACCGGATCCCCACGGATCCTGGGGGGAACGGAGCAGGTCGCGGTTGACCCCGGCACCCCAGGATCCTCCGTAACCAGCCCGAGGACACCAAAGTCGCTGCTGGCTGAAGCCCCATCCCCTGTTCCCCGAGGAGCCCGTGCTGGGTTAAAGGTAGTGGGAAACAAAGCGTAAAATTAAAGAATAATCCCCCCCAAATCCAAAGAGCTGCCTCCTCCTCCTCCTCCTCCCACTTGCTTCATTGTCACTTGTTATTTCTTGGTTCCCTTTTATTTTTTTTTAAGTCTGTTTTTATTAAATGTTAAAATAATGGTACATGGGAAATCATGCATTTTCTTTTAAATTTATTTCTATTTTTTAAATCTCTCTCGGTTTTAAAGTTTTTCTTTTTTTTCCTTTTTTCTTTTTCTTTTTTTTTTAAAGATTTTTTTTTTCACTGTTGTCTCTTTCCTCACGTTTCCTTCTCGTTTGTTTGTTTTTGTATTTTTTTGTTCGCTCGCTTGTTTGTCTGCTTATCTGCTTGTTCGTTGTTTGTTTTTTTGTAGGTTTTTTTTGTTGGTTTTTGTTGTTTTTTGTGGATTTTTTTTTTTTTTTGCGTTGGGAAGGTCNCCCCTTTCCACCCTCCCTACCCCGCAGCCCGCCCCGTCTCCTCCTGCCCGCTCCTGCCCCATTTTCAGCTCCTGGCGACGGCTTCATACCGGGGTGGTCCGGCGATTGGCTGTGTTGGTGTGGATAGAGTCCTTGTTCTCTTTCTGGATACAGTTGTGAACCTGGAGGAAACTGTTATCCCTGTCGGAGTTGTAGGTGGCGGTGGGGGTGGTGGTTGCCTTCAGCGGGTCCCTGGTCAGGGTGTACATCGAGATCTCTGTTGATGGGAGGGTGTTGAACCCTTTGATCCCGACGGGAGAGGCATCCCTGGAGTGTGAAGGCTCAGTGGAGCGGGAGCTGGAGCGGCTGCGTCTCTGATAGCGGTACCGATAGCTGGGGATGCGGGTGATGGCGGAGGACTGGAGGTAGTCCGTGGCACGAGCGTTGGCGCGCAGCTGTTTGTGCCGGTCTATGAACATGTGGACGGCCAGCACTCCCACCATCTCGGCTATAATGAAGGACAGGGCCCCAAAGTAGAAGGACCAGCCGTAGGAGTAGCTGTTCTTCTTGGAGTCACTCTTGGAGGGGTCTCCAGCATTGGCTGATATGTATACGATGATGCCAATTATATTACTCAGACCTGCCATCCGGCCAGTGGGGGAGAGAGAGGGAAACGTCAGGAGGGTCACACATGGTGGTGATGGGGGCTGTGGGAGGGGGAACAGGGGGGCCCCCAACCTCCCATCCCCTCCCGTGGTCAGCTTTCCTTGGGAAACCTGGGCAAGACCCTGCTCGCATGCCTGCTGCATCCCAGGACCGCGCTGCCGGCTGGTCCCCGAGAGACGCTGGGTGTCGGGAAACCCTCTGCTCCAGCAGTTCCCAAGCAGCAGAAAAGCCCCTGCCTGCAGGGCACTGATGCCTGCCTCTGCCAGGCGAGCAGGCAGGGCGTAGAGGCCTCCTTGGGGGGCTGCTTTCACCCCGAACAAGGCTCATCAGGGCTGGGAGACACATGCACTCCTGCCTAGGCAACTGTGCTCCTGCAGGATGCCCCGGCTGGGCAGCCCCCACCCCCGTGAGCCCATCTTCGGGGCGTCAGGCCCCGTGCATCCCTTTACCTGCAGACACGAAGAAGATGCCGGCACTAAGGATGATGTTGTGTCGGGTTTTGTAGAACTCGCTGGCTGCAATGCAGAGTCCACCCATGAAAAGCAGAATCACACTCAGGATCGGGAAAATACTAGAGGCTCTAACAGCCCCTGCGGAGGAGACAGGGAGAGGGGCAGAAAGAACAGCGCGGGTGTGAGAGAGGGGGAAAAAGGGGCACAGAAATGGCAGCGGGGCAAGGGGACGGGCAGGACACGCGAGCACGTTTCGTGGGTGGGGGCAAAGGGGAGAGAGAGACGGAGGGCAACGTGCGGGGGGGGAGTAATTCAAGGAGGGATAAAGGTGTTGGGGGACGGAGGGAGGGAGAGAGAAACAAAGTGTGTCAGAAAAAGAGAGCGGTCCAAAGCAGATCTCCTGTGCCCTGGCCGCTGACGCTGCCGCGAAGCTGGAGGGCCTGTGTGGAGAGGCAGAGGGGGCTGCGGGGCCGGTGGCTGCACTGGGAGCCTGCCCGTGCTGCCTCTCCCCCCTCTGCTGTCTTTTCCTCTGCTTTTGGGAGGACTACAGGCTGGAGGGGGAGCCCCAGCACCGTCAGCTTCTCCTGCGGGGTGCTGCTGCTTGAGCCTGCTCTTCAAAGAGCAGCAACCCAAATGCTTCCCGCCGAGCTGCTCAATCTCGAATCCTCCCGAAAGGGCACGAGCATCTCAAGGAGAGATTTTTTTATTTTTTTAATGCTGGGAAAGAGCTAAGGAGCTCCTGGTGCTGTGCGGCACCTTGCAGCTGCACTGAGGAGTGAGAAGTGCGAGTCCCAGCCCTGCGTGCCGAAATGGGGGGCTTATCCTAGCGATCAAATGGCTGGGCTCCTTTCAGAGGGCAGTGGTGGGTTTGGATGTGCCAGCTCCCACACACGCACACTCTCCATCCATCGATACGGGAGGAGATCAGCCAGCAGAGGGCAATGGCATAGATGCACGTATATGCTCGTACGCGCACGCAAAACATACCCTAAAGCTTCTGGGGGGGTCTCTCTTGTGTTCACGCAGTGAAAGGCCAGGACTGTGTATACACGTACCCGTGCACACATACACACACACACACACGCATATACTGCTTGTGGGCTGTTCAGTGGGTGCTAATGATCTGCCTGAGTTTGTTGACAATATTCGTATTTTTTAATCAGGAGGGCCTTCCCTCCCCCCTTCCCAAGAGAAAATAAGCTGTTAAAGTGTGAAAGGAAGCCTTGCTTGGTAAAGAAAGGTATCAGATGTGCTGGTGCAATTCTGCTTGTGGAGCAAAGATCTGGAAGGGGGAGATGAAAGCTAATCCCTCCTTGCCTGTAAGAATGAACCCTGCTGAAGCAAGCGCTGGACTTTTTCCTAGGCAGGCAGAGACCGTGCTTCAGAGACCCTGTTGGCATCAGGATCGTACCAGGTACAAGCAATGGGCTCTTTGAGGGGAGTCCTAGCCCACTGCTTGTGCAAGGAGACTGCAAAAGGCATGGAGAAGCCTCTCTTGCTTGCTTTCCAGTCCTACCTGGCCGTGTTTCAGGGAACAGGATAGTGATAATAACCATCTTAATAGCTTCTGGAAAGCAAGGCGGGATTTGACAACGCGAAGCTTAAATGGCAGCAAGCAAACATCAAGCAGATGCCCGCTGTTCAGAGGGTTTCTAGAGGGACGCTCCGTCTGTCCCACTGCCTGGCCCTCACTACATCAGTTTTATCTGGGACTTAAATCTGAAATTCACGTCTGTTTGGAGAACACAAAGTTGCTGGCTGACATGGGGAGCTGCGGGCGTTAGGTGATGGGGGAGGACAGCAGCCTCGCTCAGCGCCTGCTTTTGCCCCTCAGGAGGACCATGCCTGCAAGACAGGGGCAGAATCTCATCCAGTCTTCCTGGGTCCAGAGCCTTTGATCTAATGAGAAGGGGACTCATGACAGTGTTTGGACGCTTCCTCATATCATCTGCCTACTCTCTAACTCAAGTGTCTTCTAGCAAAGAAACACAGGAATGCTTCTGCTTCCTCTCTGACAAAAAGCGTTTGATTTCAAAAAGCCTAAGACACCTTATATTTATGGCTGAAATAAAATCTAAGCCCTTCTAGCAAGGCCATGGACACTGTCCCGCAATCCTCGTGGTCCCCTAAATGACGGGATCACCTAGTCTGATACTAATAAACAACTCCTTCCTAGCTATTCTTGCCAGCACCTCCAGGTACCGCCAATGCAGAGCACCCAGGGATTCCCGTTTGGCAGAAGTCCTGGGAAGAAGCTGTTCAGTGGGGTCCCTCTCCAGTCAGGTCTAAGCCAGCAGAAATCCCACTTCCCTCAGGAGTGACCCCTGTAGTCCTTTATTGACTTGCCAAATCCCTCTTTGAACCTGGTTCTTTCTTAAAAAGGGCTCTACCCTGGGAACACCATCAGGCCCTGACGTTGGGCCAATTTTTCTCTTAAGATCTTGTTCCCTCTGAGGGAACAGACCCATCCTTCCTGAGATGTCCATCCCCCTTCCCCAGCTTTCTGAAGCACAGCTGATGCTGCAAGCAGCTCCCTCACTCCCAACAGCTCTGCAAGAGCTGGTTTGCCCTCAGAGACAGCCTGCACAGTTTCTGTGCCAAACCGCATCCAACCCCGGTCTTCAGCTCTGCCGTTCAGGAGCCATGCAGCAAATTAGAGACCGATGCTGCAGAAAGGCATCGGAAAGAAGCGATCTCCCTGGGTTAATTACAATTTACAGTGGATGAAGAACTGTTTGAGAAACCAAGAGGAAGCAGCATAAGATCCGCCTCTTTTCACATACAAATGAGCCTCACAGAGCCCAAATTATCTCTCTCATCCCTGCCGCAGGGCTGGGTCTCCACATCTGGCTTGGAGCACACCCGAATGACAAGGAGCTGATCTGAAAGACTCCCAGCCTTTGGAGACCTCTGATGCTTAACCTTGGGAGGTCAAAAAACTCTTATCTCAGATTTCTGAAAGGAGAACTCTTCTCATGATGTCAAAAGGCATTTGGCTTGTGGAGGGAGGGCAGGATAGCTAGGTGAGGACCTAAGAGTAGTGATCCTTGTTCAGCTGTACTAAGGGAAGAGCAAGATCCTGCTTCTGGGGCTTGTGGAGATGCTGATTTGTGATCAGGGAGGGCAACACGTGATGTGTATCTGCCCAGCTGGCCAGGCTGCCTTCCCTGTCCCCACGTGCAAAGCGGTGGGAGCTTCACTCGTGTGTCCCAGGCTGGACTCGAAGCTCAGGTTAGGTGTCTTTATAAAGATGCTGTGTGCTTGGGCTACAGCAACTCTCCCGGGGGCTCTAGGTGAGCACCAGGGCTTTTCTTCAACGGGCTCTGACTGTCCTTATTCCTGCTTCCTGTTCCCATCACTAACATCACTAGAACCAGCAAAGAACAGGTCTGCAGCCTCTTTAGGGAAGCGTTGGTGCAGACAGAAGTAGGGGCTCCTTGGACACAATTCACCTCATTTCTTAAATCTGATGCAACTGCAGTACAGGTAAGGAAATACAAACTCCCTCTGCTTTAGGAGGACACACTCAGTCACTCACTCACACTCACACTCACATTGCCCCAGCTAGACCAGTCCTGACCTTACGCCCACTCGCAGCTCTCCAATGGGCTTCAATTAAGACTCTGTGTTTATATCGTAATTAATCACTGTTAGTAAAAAAATGCCACTGGTTGTTACCATGAGTTCAAAACTTGCACTGTCTCATGGGCACGGCCCCAGAGAGGTGAGAGTGGGGCCATTTCTGGGGGGTGGTGAGGTTCTGGGGTCACCTCCTCTGGCCTGCTGAGCCTGACAGGTCCCAGCATCTCCACCACCCTACCTTCAGAAAGCAAAAGGCATCCGATGCTAGCGCCTACGAGCCATTGCAAGGAGAAGAGCCTGCGGACTTACGGAGGAAATATTCTGCTGTATCGGCTTCATAATCTGCATCCTCAGGGAAGTGATCAATTTGCTTACACAGACCTTTAAAATTCCCTAGGGAACAAGAGAAAAAAAGAACAAATGAGAACACCATAACCTGCCTCGCAGGAACAGCTGCCCTCTGCGCCGCCCTTTGTGCCCGCCCGGCCTTCCGGACAGCACGCCCGCTCGTGCGTGGATGCCCGCTAAGTGCCCAGGTACTCTCCTCACACGCTTGCACATGTATGTCCCTCCTGCATACGTATCTCCCTCTCACTTGCACAGGAATGTGGGATTTGCTATTTGCATCCAGCCTGATGCCCACCTAGACCAGCGCCCCTTGCTCGATGGTGGAGAGCGTTGGCCGGCAGCCGGACAGGAGAGCGCTGCCTGCCTCCGAGGGAGGTGGGACGGGAAGGGGAACCAGAGTCAGGGTCACGCTCGAAGCATGAGGCTCAGGGTCCCTTCCCTCAGCATCGACCAGCGTAACTGTGGGTGTTTGTCTTTCACGTGGAGTGGCCTCGGTGGATCCCAGCAGTGCTGTGTATGGCAGGGCGATCAGCTTTGGGTGGAAAAGCATTTGTTTCTCTCAGCTGTGAATTTGCTCTTCATTTCCTGGGCAGGATACATCCTGTTCTTCTGGTGTGGTACAAGAAGGACAAAAGCTCTTAATCTGCTTTCTCCATATGATTGCTTGTTTCTGCATACCTTTATCAGGCCTCCTCTTGTGTCCTCTCGCAGACTAAGCAGTTTGGTGTAAGTGTGTGTGCACAGCTCAGCAGCAAAACGCCCTTTGCACTGGGGGAGCAAAATCTTCTGCCATACATAAGGGAAGCTGGGCTGGCCGGCTGGCTGGCTCAGTTTTGTCAGGCTGGTTTACGTACAGAGCCTTCTGCTAGCTTTACTCACAGAGCACGCTTTTTCACATGCTCCATGACCAGCAAAGGCATCCCAGCAGGAGGCCAGCGACATCTTCCCAGTTTTTCTGTCATCTGGAATATCTACCAGGCTCTTACTTTCATCATTCATATCTCTCTCCTCTTGAAATCAGGAATACCACTCCAGAGAGGTAATCCTCAAGTAATGTCATCATCATGATCATTGGTTGACTGGTGTTTCAAAGGATCAGGTTTTTCATGCTTGTACAGGGTGACCATGTGGAAGACAATTTCATTATACCTCCTGGGGTTCCCCCAAACTTTTTCTCCTGCCTTCCCTTACATTTTCCTCTGGACTCTTGCACTGGATGGCCATTAACACAGAACTGATGGACTGTCCAGAAAAGAGGAATGCAGTGTCCACATGAGGTGCACGAGTAAGCATGGTGATCCCATGGGTCCCCTCACTAGAGGAGAGCCACCGAAGTGGCTTGAGCTGACTGATCCCTCAGCAGAAAAGTTTGGAGCTCAAGTCTGGATAGTGACAAATGCTGTGGCAACCAGGGAAAGACACCTGCCACCCCGGCGCTGAGCCCAGCTACTGGACCAGCTGGGTGTGCAGGGTGAGGGGACAGTGACGCCACCAGACCTGTGGTTGTTACCCCTGGGAGGGATCGCTTGTGAGGAACCCAGAGCTCTTCCAGGCCAACCCTACCCAGGCTGAGACCTGCAGGGACCAGGTCAGGTCCCTGAGTCATGTCTTGAAAGTTTTATTCCAAATGAATTCCAATGATCTTTCAGGTATTTGGGAATAGCTGGAAGAATGACCAAGCTCAAAGGTTTCTTCTCAAGGCCAAGCCTTGCTGGAGCAAGGTTTGGAATGCTTTGGGAGGCTGTGCTGGGCAAATAGCTGTAGAAGACAGGTAGGTGCATTCCTCTAGGTCAACCCCCAAGCTCAGCTCCTTCTGCATCCAGTTGGCTTATGTTTGATGCTTCTGAGATACCTACTGCCTTTAACTACTAGTTCAAAGAACTTCCCTGAAGAGCCTAGAGACAGCAGAGTGTGTATACGTGTAAGAGATAATAGGAGAAGAAAGTAGGAACAAAGCTTCTCCATGTATCTCTGAAGTGTAATTCCCACATTGAAACCGTGCGTTATGAAATGAGGTTATTAATTACCCATTCCCAATTTGGTTACCTGATTCAAGAAGCGTCTGCTTCTCAGCTATGGCTCTTATAGAAGGAAAGCTTCAGAGCCAAACAAATTCCCTTGCCACACTCCCACCCTGCTACTTGCCCACTGAAATACCTGTGAGGAAGGTAGATACAGCATGAAGAGGGTCCTTTCTCTTGCTTGCCCCTGACTGCCTGGGTCCATCTGCCCACGGCAGACGAGCAGCCCATCACCCTGGTCCTTGGACTGCGGTCACTGCTGTACAGCGCACGTGAACACTGCCGCTCTCTGAGGCACCAGGGAAGTCTTCAGCCTCAGATTTCAGCTCCTCACCCAGAACATCCTGAACGCTGAGTGTCCCCTGCCCATACACGCTGAGGGAGCAGGCAGAGCCTGAGTGCACCTCCCAGGCAAGGCTCCTGGTGCACAGCCAGAGACCCCCAGTTGGAATCAGCCAGGGAGGGAAGAGGCACTACATCTGGAAACCCCCTCTCTGTGCCATCCTTTCCCTGCTTCCTCTCTTCTCCCTCTCCCCCACTCCGTTTCTTGCTGTATTTGAGCCTAATTAATTACTATGTGAAGAATCAAACTGCTTGGGAAAGACGCTGCATCTTGTGCAGGATGTCTTTTGTATGGACTTGTGTGGGATAGCTGGTTAGAGGCTCAGCCGCTTAGGCAGGGTGAGGGAACACACAGGCTCTTTGAAAATGTGCTCCTGGTGCTGAGTGCCTGAAAGGCCTTGCTGATCTGGCTCAGCATGGTGCTTGGCCATTGCGGTGTCCAGCCTTGGCTTGCTTAAAATGCTCTAGCATTGAGGAGCTGCCCTTCACCACAGGTTGATACGCTGCGCCAGGCTGATCCTCCTGCCTGGCTCAACCCTGGTGGGGTTCGTGAGGGCAGGGTGGGCAGCGCTGGTCCCGCTTTAGCCCCTTCTTTGTCTGTGCTCAGCACAGAGCGCCGTGACTCTGGATGCTGGCTATTCACCCTGGCTCCTCTGGGCGATGGATGGGGAAAGGGTGCAGAATGTAGGTCATTAATGCTCTAACTGGGAATATAGGAGAACAAGATTCAGTTTTTGCTCTGCCACAGGGATGCTGCTAAAACCATTTCTTCTCTCTGCCTTAGAGTCCCAGCCTGTGAAATGGGGGTGACGGCACTCCTCTGCCTCGTGCTGTACGGAGAGGTGCTAAAGAGGGCACGGTGTGGGTGCGCTGGTGCCAGCGGCTGTGCAAGCGCACGGAGTAGGTGAGCGACGGATGGCGGCGGTTCAGAAACCTGCTCAGCGCGAGGAAGGCCTCGATGTCACTTCTTGCATCAAGGTCACTCGGCAATTCTCTGATGGACATCTGTGGCCTGCTGAGATGGTGCAGCAGCCTCCCTGGCACCTGCGCTGGTGGAAGTGCCGCGGCCACACGCGGGGAGGGGGATGGAGCCACTCAGCAGCGCTGCCGAGGTCTGACACAACAGCCTTTTCCCGTGCCGCACGTGCGGTTTGCGGAGCCAGGGAGGGAAGAGCCATGTGCCACCCTGTAGTTAATGCTCCTGAATGCCTGAGCAAGACCAAATCATTATTTGGGAGGGCGTATAGGGTTCTGAGAGCCCCTCAAAGCAGTAAGAGCAATGTCTTCTCTGTACTTGTGTCCCTTTGCCCTTCCCATTGTTCCTGACTTGAGCTATTTCATGCTGCGAACCCTGAAACAGGCAGGTGTTGAGCTCTCTGGCTTCTCCTGCACGCCTCTCTGAGAAACTTAAGCCACGCGCTTCCACGTCTTCCCTGCAGCTCTCCCAGCAGAGATCAGGCTCTCTGATCATCCTCTTTCTTGTGCTGACCCATCAGATCTTCCTCCTGTGTCTCACTCATCGCAGCCACCTCCCTCTCCCTGGTGTGGGCTTCCTTCGAGCATCCTGCTTTGGGATGTGCAGGCTGCCAGGGAGGCCTGGAGGAGCTCCGGCTTGTCTCCAGACAGAAAGGCTGGGGACAACCATGTCCGTGGAAAATCACAGAGCAGCTCCTCAAGTCCCCTAGGTACGACTGGGAGTCCTTAGATGAGATCCCCACCATTTGCTTGTTGCCTGGCCAAGCTTTGGAAAATGCAGTCTGGAGGAGCTAGGGCTGGTACAACAGGCACCCCCAGTGCCTGGAGCCGGATGGGGCACTGAGAACAGAGACGACCTGCCATACTGCCAAGAGGGACCAAATGTCTAAGATGCATGAAAACTGCTCAGAGAGACCTCCTCCAATGTGGCCAGGTCATCGTTTGGGTACATGCTGTCTATCCAGGACAGCTGGCAGCCGTCAGCTCTGCTGCAGCGAGAGTCAGACCGAGTTACCTCCGATGAGAACCTGGCTCGGCATTGTTGGTGATACGGTTTATTTTTGTGCCTCTTTGTGCAGCTCTGTCTCTTTCAGAAGTCTCGCTTGCCTGCAGAGTGCAATCCATTGCAAAATAGTAAGTTCCAAAGAATGAAAAGCGACTCCCTTCCTGCAGGGTAGGAACACTTTTAAATGGCCAGGACTGTACATCTGAAAACTGGGAGCCAGAGGCAGAGGAAAAGACGTCCAAAAAGGAGAGAAGCAGACAAAGAGGGATGAGAACAGAAAGACCTGTTTTCCCAGAATGATTTGTGGTATTTCCATTTATGGAAAAAAGCAATCCACTGAAAGCTTTCCTTCAGTCTCACTCTCTAATTTAGCAGAGGTTTTGGCTTGATGGCTTCTAGAGAAATAAATAAAGAGGGCTGGATGTAGCTGTTGTCTCCAACAGCTCAGAAAAATGGCTTGGTGTTGGCCAAAGATTCAGTATCTCTTTCTGCCACACGGTCCCTGAATCATTTCAGGCGAGTCACTTAACCCCCCTCTTCTTTCACTCAGAATGGGAATAACGGAATTTCCCTGCCTCAGGGAAATAGCCGGAGGGTACTTACATTAAAAATATGAAAGTGATCAGGCACTGGATCATTCGGGCCAGATAATTCTCCCCACCCTCCAGTTCAAATGCAACGTACTCATCTTTGATGTGACCATCTCCCAGATAAACATGAAGGTTGCACAGATGTGAAAGCTCTCCCAAATTCACACTTGTGATTCCTGCCTTAGAAGTAATCTTCATTGCAGATTAAACTAATATTTTCTATCTACCCATGAAAGAAAGACAAGAAACGGCACGTGAAGGGCAGGTAGTCAGACTCAAACACAAACATTTCTTTCTGCTTCAGGACCTTGTGTCTAAGCAGAGCCCGTTTGGTGCCAGGTGGTGAAGTGGGGCTCAGATCCAGCCTCTGGGATGGAAAGACAAATTCCACAGCTACGTGGTAAACTGTTGGTGTGTGTGTCTTACATGAATGGGCAAAGAGCTTCCAGCCCAGGAGAGCAGGTCTGCCACCCCTGTCAAAAAATTACACTAGTGACAGTGAGTTGTTCATGCCCAACCTGACGTGAATTCAAGAGGAAGGAGTGAGATTTCATGCAGCACCAAGGGAAGCACAGGAAAAGCCCTTTGAAGGCACTTTCATTGCTCTCCACCCTTGCAAGAGCGAAGCACTCGAGAGCAGTCATCGTTTTGGGGGATTCGGAGCTGAAGCACACAGTGGCAGGGAGCACAGACGGTGCTCGCGGGCATCTGCTTTTGCCCACCTGTGCTGATGTGCCCAGCGAAAGGCTGGCTCTTCAAAAGCGCTCATTATCTCTCTCAGGGAACCTCTCCACAGATAACGCCGTACAAAGATTAGGCCATCTTTTCACGTGCCTCAGGATGCATTTAAAGGCCTTTGCTACAGGGTGTAGGGGTATACCAGCAAACGTGGCCGCTGTGCCACAAGGAATGGTCGTGCTGGGGCTTGAGCAGGTGCTGCTCTAGTGGCTCTGACCCTGCTGTGCCAGTGGCAAGGCCTTTTGACTCAGGCGGGTAGTTTTAAGACCAAATAGTCCACAGACCTCCTTTGGGACAGAGGAACTTCCTGCTACAAGGTAAAGCTCCGTGGGGCAGCAAATGGGGTCTGCAGGGGTGAGGCTGGGGCAATAGCAGAGGTCCTGGGAGCAAAGGACCACCTCCCCATCCGAATGCAATGCGCCTGCTGTGGTGTGGTCTTCTCCAACATAAACGTGCGGCAGTGCATATGTTAAAAAAACCAAACTGAACCCTAGCAACACAACCAGTATGTTGCATACGTAATTCTGTCCCTGGGGAGAGGATAAAAGAACAAACCGCATGTGACGGATATCAAGCCCCATCACTTAATGTACCACTGGAAATCATTCATATATTGTGGCGAAGAAGCCTGTAAAAGAACTGATGCAAAATAGAAATTGATCTTATAGTTATGAAAGAATATCCCCCCTGCCTACAAGGTAGAACCATTATACCAGTTCTTCTCACCTTATTATTAATAATCACGTTTATTACAGCTGTTGCCAAGGATGATAAAGGGAGTTTACTGCAGCAAAAATGGTACAAACACTGCCTCAGAGACCACCGCTGCCTGGATGAGCACGAAGGAAGGGGTATATCCTAGTGCATTAGCAATGACCAAAGCTACAGCAGTAAAATGCCCTGATAATACCAATTCTGGAGAGATTAATGTAGTCAGGAGGTGGTTAATAAATACAAAACGAAATGCAGACATAGATGGGCAGGGGAGAAGGAACTGTGAGAAGCCAGTTTGGGGTAGCACTGGGGAAGAGATGACAAGGTGCAAGGAGAGAGATAAAGTGAACGGCCACCGAGCACCGGGCAGGCAAGTTCCATCCGAGCCAGTATCAGGCTTCTGTTCTGCATTTTTCAGCTGTTACTCCTCACTTGCTCTCTGCAACCTTCCCTGACAGTCACCCAAGGAAGAAGAGGGAGTTAACAACAGAAGAAGACACCATATGTGCCACTGGAGGCGGCTTAGGTCCGTCCCCCCCCCAAGTAGAGCCTTGGCAGTGTGGGAGTGCAGGAGAGCCCCACCAGGTCCCGGCGTTACCCGCATGGTCCCCTGCAGCGCTCCGCCTGCCTGGCGCTGCAGCTGCGGCGGCAAACGGGGATCGCGCTGCATTACAGCCGGACCCTGCGCCTGCTCTCAGCCTTGAATCACTTTGTATTTTTGCTTGGAGGCGGCAGCCTCCTCACCTTCCCAACCCGCTCCGTAACGCTGCTGCATGCTGCTAAGTAGCCGATAGACTCTGCCTCAGAGCTGGCTATAGCTATTCTTTGTACGTGGGTGGAGGTGCAGCGGTAGCAAAACCTATTATTAAGATTATATGAAGGTTTCCATTTATAAACACCGTCTTTTTACAGGGTTGTAACTTTCAAAAATATCCTCGCTGTGGCTTGAAATTTCCCGTGCTTTGTCACAGGCAGGGAGCGAGGTTGGCTGGGAAAATTGGGCAAAGGCTCTTGAACGTGTTTTGTTGCAAACACAAATCCAGCGCGTTTGAGCTTTACAAGCCGAAACATTGCGGGTGGCTGGTTTTCAGGGACTGCTAGACACCTGTCCAAGTTCCAAATGAAAATTCGCAATACAGCAATAACAAAAATAATTCAAAAAATCCTCTTTGCATACATACAGTACAAACATACCCCCTGGTAAAAAATTGCCTCTATTTTATAGACTTTGCCAGAATCAAACCTGAGCTGAATTTCTTCTGAAGGTAGTACTAAACACAAAAATTTATTAGTCTTATCTAAATCATCTAAAGCTGTATCCTTCTAATGCTGTATTTCTTGCATTTCCCCGCTGTGCTGACATTCTGGAATTGAAAATAGGTTTTTATATAGATATATAACAAATGCATGTGATGAATTCATATATATATATGTTCAAGGAACGGGAAATGTTCAAGGCCAGGCTGGATGGGGCTTTGGGCAACCTGGTCTAGTGGAGGGTGTCCCTGCCCATGGCAGGGGGGTTGGAACTGGATGGGCTTTAAGGTCCCTTCCAACCCAAACCGTTCTATATGTCCAATGAAATAACTTGTTTTTTCTAACTAGTATTTTCCTGTGTGATTCAGTGAATGTGTAAAGTATTGATAATATCTCTGATTCCTCAGCAGAGAGGTTAAGCTATTTCTACAATTGTTAGAGTGACTAGTGTCACTCTAGGTAGAACTTTCTGGCATATGAGCCCTGTTGCAGAGTTTTCAAGGCTTATCAGCTGAGTTGGTAAAAGCTATTGCTTTTGCCTTGCAAGAAGAGGCAGAACTGGTCTTTAAATGAGCTGAGAACCAGGAAAAAAGAATTAGGAAAAACATTTGTAAGTAACTGTGCTCAGATTTTGTAGCATGATGTTGGGTATAAACCCTAGGAGCACATCTGAAGTGCTGGAGCTTCTGGGGTGGAGGATGGAAAAATGAATGCAGAAGTTGATCAGAACATGCAGAGAAGTCCAAGCAAATTAGAAAGGACAAGTGGAATAAATCAAGATAATACAGAGGATTTAAAAAAAAAAATCTGGCAATTTGTAGCAAGAACATTTGTGTGTGTGTGTAACGAGTCAAATGTGACACTACAACTGTGAGCGGAGTGACAGGAAGGGTGATGTAATTATCTGCAGTGAGAGAGGAATGATGTGCATAAGGTGTGGGAGGAGAGGAGATGTTCCATAGCTACCACAGGCAATCCCAATCCACAGCTGCACCTCCAGATGTCAGAGGAAGGGAGACACTAATGTAAGCCTGAAGGGAATGGGGTGGATGGCATAAAGGAAGTATTTAAGAGCTGTTTCTTCTCTTTTCTGTTTGTTTGGTTTTGGGTTTTTTTGTGTTTGGTTTTTTTTTTTTCCTATCACAGCAACAATATTGTAACTAGGACAGGTTTTGCATATAGGGTTACAACATCAAACTCTCAGAAATCAGAGCATGCAAACAACATCCCAGCCGGATGAGGACATAGGGATTGAACCAACTCGAACTTGAACTCAAAGACCCAGAGCTCAGGTGGGTTAGTCTCTCCCCAGAAGTATGCAGAGGAAATTCATGAGCCAGAAAATTTATAATTCAGCTCATTCTATTGGGTTGAGTTTCTCTCCTTGGACGTAACTGTGTTGCTGTTCTGTGAGCATACATCAGAGCCAGACTCACCTTGTACAGTAGGTCATGTTCTGGGTCAGTGGTAAGATGATTGGAAGTTACCATGCACAGGCACGGATTTACCAGGCGAGAAAAGAGGGGAAACCAGCCCTCCTTACGCTGTGAAAAGGGGCCTGTGCAGCCTGGGACACAGCCACGAGCTGTACAGCACCTTGGTGCAGATGTGGGCTGAGCACCCCACCCCAGTGGTAATTTATAGACTTGGCTATTCCCAAACTCCAAATCTTGAATCTTGCAATTGTAACGCTGTGTTCACAAGGCTTTTTGAATGCAATTTCCTTAGTCATTTTTAAATTATGAAGGAGGAGAAAAGGCAATTCAAATCTTTCATCTCCAACTCCACACTACATTTGTCTCTGACATATCCAGCTGGATCTATAGGGAGACGCTGTCCTCACTTAAACTGGTGTAAATCTAGTGTGACTCTGAGCTGCTCCTTCAGCAGATGTGGTCACAACCAAAAGAGGAGTTAGACTCGCAGCTGGTAATTAGCCTATGAAGTATGTGGTGTGCTTTAGGGTCCTTCAGGATGCAAAGCGCCATATAAGAATTATTATTAGTTATTAATAATAAAAATACCCGAGAACCCCAGGGAAATAATCCAAAGAATGGAGCAAGTCAATGACAGAGGCAGCTTTCAATCCATCCTCCCTCTTCTGCACCACTTAAGCTCTCCTCCCCCTTCCCCTCCAAGGCTCAGACACACGGAGGAAGGGAGAGATCCCCGTCGCACGCGTTTAGCAATTTGGCAGTCTCAGCAAGTCTCCTGCGTTCTCCCACACAACATCACCAGCCTGCAGTACGAATTGTCAAATCTGTAACATAATTGACAACCAGCAGTAGAAATTTTGGGGAATAGCAGGGCGTGGGAATTCCTCAGCTTGCTTCCCACGGGAAAACTGCAACCCTGCCCCAGTGGTCCTCAGGGCCTTTCATCTCATTGCCCTCCCTCCCCCTGGGAAAAGGACCGGTCAGGCAGGCACCGCTTGCTTTCTTTAGTGAACCTGGCTGAGAACTGGGGGTCCAGCTGTGGTCGCCTGAGTTGGGATGAGCAGCTCCGCTGGGGATGCACAACCTCTTTTGGCTATTCCAGCCCAGCAGATGAGTGTAAAGTTTATTTCAGGCAAGAAAATAGAACAAGGGAAGGGCTGGGTTTTCTCTAACACTTTTTATACCCCAGGGAACCCAAAGCCCTTCATGCAACACTGAGAAAGATCCCTCAGCGCGGTGGCTCTGCAGACGAGCATGGCAGCCATTACGCGCTCACTGAGCTCGCACAGGCTTGCCCTCGGAGAGCGGAGGCGGCTTTACCCAGGCAGGGAATGTTGGTTGTCCCTTACTCCATTCAGAATGCGCGCTGGGATTTTTGCTGTCCCTTCAGGCAGCCCACCAGAGATGGCCAGGAGGGAACTCGGCGTAGGATTTCCTTGGCAGAAAGCCCTGCTGACTGCGGCGCTTCAGGTTGAGCTGCAACGTGCAGGGCCATGCTCTCATGGAGCTTTTCTGCCCCGTGCCCTTCATGCCCTGAAATGCACTACCTACAATCAGAAAATGAAACCCCTGAGGAGGAGGCCAGGACTTTTTAATTTTGCAATCTGCTCTAGCAGTCGCTACCTCTCGCCCCACAGCACCGGTGTTTCAGGAGAAGCCCAACTCCGAGCAGCTCCCCAGCTGAGCCCCAGATACCCAGTGCTGTGCTCTGGGGAGCGCCCTGGGATGAGGGGAACGTGAGTGTACCGAACCTCTTCAGGATGCTCACCCCCAGTAAATCCACTCCTGACCTGAACTACACTCACGAAATGATCCAAAGCCTCCCAAATGCTCCTAAATTAATAAAGAATAAGAAACTGGAGGGAAGGTGGGGCAGGAAGGGTGGAGGTCTGCCCTGATATACAGCAATCTCTTTGTAAGACCGCTGGGGAGGAAGCCACCGGTGTCCCGAGTTATCCCAGAAAAGGGAGCTGTGTACCTTGGCAGTGCCCCTGGGGTGGGGACAGCCTCCGCTGCAGGTCCTTCCCAATCAACCAGAACACTGAATCCAAACATGGCTTAATATTGTTTCTTGCATTTCCCAGCTATGCTGAGATTCAGGATTTGAAGAGTTGTATGCGTTGCCTATATGGGTCCCAAACAAGTTTAGGCTTATACTTCCCTGAGATTATTTTGGTGCAGTTACTGGTAGGGCAGACATCCAGAGTAACAACTGGACTGGTCTGTGAAACACAGAATCACAGATCATCTAGTCCAACCCGCCCTGCTAAGGCAGGGCCACCTAGAGCACATCACTCAGGAACGTGTCCAGTTGGGTTTTGAATGTCTCCAGAGAAGGAGACTCCACAACCTCTCTGGGCAGCCTGTGCCAGTGCTCTGTCACCCTCACAGTGAAAAAGTTTTCCTCATGTTAACCCGGAACCTCCTATGCTCCAGCTTGGACCCGTTGCCCCTTGTCCTATCGCTTAATGACACTGAGAAGAGCCTGGCTCCATCTTCCTGACACTCACCCTTAACATATTTATAAACATTGATGAGGTCACCCCTCAGCCTCCTCTTCTCCAAGCTAAAGAGACCCAGTTCCCTCAGCCTTTTCTCATAAGGGAGATGTTCCACTCCCTTGATCATCTTAGTGGCTCTGCGCTGGACTCTCTCTAGCAGTTCCCTGTCCTTCTTGAGCTGAGGGGCCCAGAACTGGACGCAATACTCCAGATGCGGCCTCACCAATGCAGAATAGAGGGGGAGGAGCACCTCCCTCGACCTACTGACCACATCCCTTCTAATGCACCCCAGGATGCCACTGGCCTTCCTGGCCACCAGGGCACATTGCTGGCTCTTAGGAAAACCCTTAGGAAAGCAGTGCCCTCTGTGCTACGAGGCAGAGTTTGCTTTGTTACACACGAAACAAACACCATGCTTCTTTTTGACTTGGGTTGCTGGAGTGCAGAAAGTGTTGGCAAACACGGTCTGTATCCCACAGGCCGAATGGGGTAGCTGGCCCATGTGAGCCCGATCAAGTTGCATTAGCACAGCTATGCTGTGGCTCTCAATGCCTCCAGACGAGCTGCTGCTGGTTCAGCTTGCTGCTTTTCTCATAATCCACATCAAACACTGGGTGTTAAAGTAGATATTGCACGGATTTGATTTTAGGTCCCTTTTTTATGCAGCTGAGCGAAAAACAAATGCCAAGCCTTGCGAGTGGTGTTAGCTTTTAGAGGCTGGTATTAGAACATTAATAATTTTATTATTGTTATGTCCTCTGGGTGGCAGGTACCCTGGTGATTTACAAGGAAACAAAGTGACTTGGCCCTCTCCTGAAGCACTTACAACCAAAGTTAGACTTAAGCACAGCACTGGGCTTATTTAAGTAGCAAACAGTGCCAGCAGGGTGTTTGGAAGAGGGAGGTTTATAGCGGCACAGGATCGTGAGACGTTTACGGTTGTACGCGCCTGTGTATCCTGTTGGTTTATGCTGGCTTTTAAAAAGAAAACAGTGGAGGGGAAAAGCTTGCTAAATTTAGGGACGACGCCTGCGAGAAAGGTGAGTGGAGGTCAGCAAGGGAAGGGTGGTTTGGAAAGGGGAGGTTGAAGGGGAGGCTGCGAAGGAGGAGTGTGACGCTACCTGTGGCACAGCCGGAGAAGGCGTACGGGGAGCAGGTACTGCTGCTCAGTCATAATAACCCCTTTGAAGCTTGACTGCAAGCCGTGCTGCTGCGCCAATATTTTTTCATCCATTGAGCACACTAATTTATTACAGAAGAGTCTGTAGGTGTGAGCTATGTGCTAGGGCTAATCTCTGAAGCGTTTTCAGCTACTCTACACATAACATTACTCTTGCGTCCTGGGGAGGAGGCTGCTCATAATGGGATAAAATTTACTTACAATACTAGAGTAGGGAATATTATTTTTTATGTGCTCTGGTCCAGTTACACTCAGTTAGAAACCTGAAAGGCCGTTTCAGGGTTTTGAATCATGTCCAGGCCAGGTACCAAGCCACCTTCTGTGGCCAGGATTGTATTACATGGACACATGCCCACCAGTGCTTCTTACACCAACCCGTGGAGTACCACCTACCCCACATGCGGAGTAACGCAGGTTTCAGAACAGAAACTTCCCCACTTTAAAGTCTGTAAAACAAGAACTTGTCTTCTAAAGACTGCCAAAACCCAAACTTCTTACAAAGTTGTCCATTTTTTCTTGGAAAACATTACTAGTTTCCCACTGGAATCACTGGTCTGAAATTCCAGCCCCTTCCTCAGTTCCTAATCTGCTGCTGTGGTTACAGCAGTCTGTAAAGCAACAACAACTGTTGTGCTGCACCTTAGATCTTAACCTCATTATCTTACCTTCAAACTGCAGTTGCCCGTCACGAAATGTGCCAAGATCAAGGAACGGCAGCATTTCAGTCTCACTGTGCGTTTGTCTCTCCATGAGTAAATCCCTTTTTTTTTTTGCCCATGCTACAGCCAGTGCTGGAAGTCTTTCTCTCTTGAAGTTGGTCAGTTTTTAATGAAAATTTCTTACAGAGATTCAGAGACTTTCACCTGATCACCTGAATCCCAGGTGAATAAAGTGGATACCTGAACTATTGGCTTACCGACAGTTTCAGTGCATCTAACTTCTGGTTTTGGTCTAAAAAAAAAGCCTTTAAAACCCATCTTTGTGCCACCCCAGTGTAGAACAGGAAGCTTTATTAGTTCAGAGTTTTCTGGGACAGGAAAACAGTTCTCCATGTTTTTCCAGCCTCGTCTCTGACTTCATGCCAGCTACCATGCACCTTACTTAGCAAATGTTTGCAGCTTCTCTTTGAGTCCTTCTGGGACAGCTGTGGCTGCTGAAGGCACATCTGGCCAGCTGTTCCTTGGGAACTGCTTGTCCACTTAACTCTACCCACAGTTGCTACATCTAAATCTATATCTGCTTCTTCAAAACCGAGCTCTGAGATACGCTGCGCACTGAGACCTCGTCCTCTTGGCCCTCTTGATCAGCACAGCCTTGGAAGGCTGTGGCCTTGGTTTTGCCAAGGCAATGTTAGAGTCCTGTCAACCTGGAACATGAAATTTAGCCTGTGGATTAATCCCTGGTCCAAACTGTCTCTCCTGGAGCTGCGAACACCAAAATGAGTTTTGGCCAAGCTAGGACCAAAACCACCCAGATTTTTCTCTCCTTTCGTCTGTGACTTGACATAATAAATGCATTGTGTAAACGCTTCTTCAGGGCTGCCCTCCATTCTTTCTGAAGCGCTCCTCTTTTCCTGCAGTGCACTTCACGGTGTGCAGCAGAGCAGAGGTGGTTAAACCATCAGAGGAAGAATGAATGACTTTGCCTGGCCACCGGGATCCTGTAACAACCCCGGCACTTGGGGGTTCCCCTGTGGGGGGGAGAAGAGAGAGCATTTCTTCGCTAGCTGGAAGCCCTGTGTACAGAATACCTGTGGAGACTGGCAGGGAAAGCGAGCGAGCTGGGACTGGATGCCTTCCAAGCATCAGAGCAAAACTGAGTCTCTCAGTGGAGGATGCTAAATTTTGACAACGGGAAAGAAGCAGATAGACAAAGGGTGAGTGGGAGGGGAAAGCCTTTCCGTGCTAATGCTGTCTGCTTGTAGCGTTAAGCGTTATTATGCATTTCCACATGCCACCACGTGTACACGGTGTTTCAGTGGCAGCTAAAAAGGCAGAATCTTGCCCCCAGGATTTCACAGTGCAAAGACCCCAGCCTTTGGGGTGCTAGCAAGTGAGGATGCTCAGCTCTTCAGAAGAGGCTCTCGGCAGGCGTTCGGCAGCAACTGCGAGGGCTGGATCCTGCTTCTGGTGAGGTCAGTGGGAAAACAGTGGGGACAAGATTAGGTCTGAGATGTGCAGGCTGGAATGAGGGAAGGAGGTGCCTGAGAAAGGTCGCAAGCTGAGCTGTGGCATGTTCATGCCTTGTTTGCTGCTGGCTTTGGCTGAGTATCTCTGAATCATTCCTCATTCTAGAGATGTAATATAGTAAACAAAGTTAATAGTCAGAGGGGGCAAAGCTTGCCAAGGGCGCAGGAGAAGTGGAAGTCATTAACACAGGAAGACTAGCTGTGGTTAATGAGTCCTGAGGGCAGGCACAAGGGAGGTGAGTAAGGTTGTGCGGTGAAAGGAGAGGAGAGGGCAGAGGGAGAGAAGGAGCAGAGTCATTGCTGCAAGGAGACGGAAGGGGGCTGGGGAGATGGAGATGTGCTGAGTGAGCACCGAGTAGGGTGGGAGAGGAAGGAGGGAGCAAGCTCTGACAGAGCCATGTGAGGCCTTGAAGATGAAATGAGGAACTGAACTTTGATGTAGAAGGAGACTGGAAGTCGGCACGGGGATTCGAGAAGAGAGAGTGACACAAGTGGAACAGCAGGTAAGGAAAAGATAATGTAGCTGCTGCACGCTGGGTGTTTTAGTGTGAGTATTAAGCCTCCCCCATAGTCCTGCTGCGCCTCTCCGGCTCTGAGAATTGAGTGGCTTTGTACTTTCATGATCTGGTCTAAATAGCTTGGTAAAGCGTTGTCTCTATATTGCTTTTGCCTAATCGATCAGCCACGCATCAGGAGTGTTGATTTATAAGGGGAGGCAGTCTCAAGGAAAGGGCTGTCTATGAGCAGTGGGATGGGTGCCATCACAGCAGCAGAAGAACATGACATCGAGGGGCTGAGGATCTCCCATCGCAGCCAGCCCACAGGCTGTAGGGTGCAGAGCATTTCTACAGAGAAGAAAGTGGGATTGTCTCCAACCTCAGGACCTCCCAGAAGGGACAATCACAGCACTAGAGCATTTCCCACACTCTGCAGGTTCCCAAGGAAATCAGTGCCACTGTATCTATTGTTTATTGCACCTTCCCTATATCATGTCCTACCAAGGTTAGTTCCTGCAGGATAGAACTGCCAGCGTGACCAAGAAACATTCCTGTTCCTGTGGCTCCCTCCAGGGAGAAGCCCCATCTCCCATCTCTGAAACTCTGAGCAGAACCTATGCCTTATTTTTTTTTTTAAACAGCTCATCTCTACTTTCACTTCTGAGGCAATTTTTTGCACATGAATTTCTTCTATTTTCTGTGATCTTTCAGACTTCTTACAGTCTTTGCTTCATTACTCCAACTGTTGTGACTCTTTCTTCATGCTGCCCCTCCCTCTTTCTTCTCCTGCTTTCCCAACCGTTGGCATGCAGTTTCTCACCTTCAGCTTCCTGATCTCTGGGGCTCTGTCCTAATGAACCCAACTTTGCTTAATTTGCAGCAATCCCTGTTGTCTCTTTATCTCAGGATTACACTAAGTCTTTGATTCCCTTCAAACATTCTCGCCACATGCTTTCTAGCGCTCATCTGCAGTTTGACCGGCTGCCTCCTTTGCTCTCTCAGCCCACGATGGCAATACCTGCAATGCGGTGTTAATATCCATTTCTGCCCAACACCATCTGCATTAAAAATCAAGACCCAAACCAAACAAAATCCATCAATTCAAGTTCTTCTTCAGAATACTTTGTCCATTCTCTGATTTTCAGTCATTTGGGTTATACTTTCAGAAACAACAGTATGAATCCCTCCTGCATATCTTGTTCCTATTGCTTCTTCATTTCTCGAGCAGTTATTAGCCCTTCCTCCTTGTTTCTCCGACACTGGTTTTCTTCCCAGCACACCCATGTTGTTCTCACCTCCTAGCCCTTTTCCAGACAAGTACAATATACTTTTTTCGTCTTTCAATAATAGATTGCCCTGATTTAGCTCACTTAGACTTAACACCCCCCTTTCCTGAGCCTTTCTCATGCCTCTCCTCCTACTCTCTTTGCAGCCCTGGAAACATCTGACATAATTCAGTCGCTCAAGAAAACAACTACTTCTCTTGACCCCGGTATCTCTCATCATTTAGGCCTATCTCCTTACTCTGGCTTTTTACTTTACTCCTGTTCCCAGTAATTCCTTAGCTTCTGGTACTCTGCTCAGCTCTTTGAAAATAAGCCATTATCTGCTGTGTCCTCAGGCTTCTCCATCGACACCGCCGTTCCATTTAACAAGCACCCAGAGCCTCCTTATTCTTCATAGAGTGCTTAAGAGAGTCGCTCCCTCTTATCTCTCCTACATGGCTGTCCTCGTCCATTTTCGCTGTAGGTTCATGCAGACCATAGTGCAGAAATCTAATGATCTCCTTTCTGCTAATGACGCCTGGTCCCATTTCTTTTTTACCTTGTGGCAGCCTTGTGAAATGGTTGCCCACTCCATCCGTCTAGGGTATTCATTGCAATGAAGGTACTCTGGTGTCTTAGCAACTGCTCAACTTTCAGGCAGTTCTTCAGACAAAGTTGCCTCTTCTGTGCTGGGATCCCTTCTCCATGGAAAATGATCCTTTAAATCTTTTTCTAATAAAAATTTTAATCATACTTAACATTCATACTACTTTTCATCCGTGAAGCATTTCGCAAAATCAGTAAGCATCGTTTTCCCCTTTGTAGAGATGGAAAAGCTGAGTCACAGAGATAGTAGGGCCAATATTTTCATGTGTTCATTCATTTTATGCATCTTCATTTCTGGGAACCCAGTCTGAAATAACTTAACCTAATTGCTTTGCCGTAGGACTTGAAAGGGAGCAGTAGGTCTTCAGCACCTTTGAACAATACAGAATAGAACAGTAGGTGCAAAGTGTCTCAGACGAGGCACTGAGAAATGAATACCTATGAAAATGTGGTTGTATACCATCTGATCAAGACCACACAGAGCTCAGTTACTTCTGGCATCAGAGCCAGAGACCTCCATTCACGAGGATACTGCTGCTTCAGGGTCTTCTTTCTGCCTTAAGTGGTGGAGAGATGTGATGGTACAAAGCATCAGGGTATTTTAGAAGTTTCAGAATAAATCTCCAGTTTGTACTGTGAATATACCCATACCTCCTCAGCTGTTTTCTGTGAGGAAGAGAGAAAATAACCCTGCCCTAGGAGAAGTAGTGGTTTAGCAGCTATGGTTACTATTGAAATGGTAGAAAGTGGTTCAAAATTCTTCTCACCCAGCAAAGACTTCACCCTGGCTTTCCTGTATTCTAGATGAGTTAATTAATTATTTGGCTCTTCTGATTGCCACTCCTCTTTCTCTCCTTCTGACTAATGATCCCATCTCAGATCTAAGCCAACCTTTTCCGCTGAGACGAGAAAGTATGTTCCTGCAGAGTGTCAGCTTCAACAAACTGACTTACAGAGACAAAAAATGTGTTTCAGTAAAAAATTCCTGTGAGCATTACCAACCACTTTAATGTCAATAGTACTCAAATTCAGATACCTTTTATAACTACACTGGCTCTCCCCTGCTTACCTGCAGCCTCTCTTGCCTAGCAAAACTTCTGGATTTGTATCAACTTTGCTCAGTTAACTTCTTCACAGGTAGAATATTTCCTCTTAATCTAAAATGCTTCAAATAATCCATATTTATTTCCTGTCCCTTTTTGAAACCCATTCTGTGTATTCTAGGCATAACCTGGACATTTTTATGAATTTTTAACTCATCTTCTCTACCTCGGTATACCACTACAGCAAATCTACCAGTAATAATGTCTACAGCATGGTCTGACCTTTGAAATGTTCTTATTCGGGGCTTTTCCAAATTAGTATGTACAACTAAACACAAATGATGTTACATTCTTCCCTGTTGACCTCAAACTCTTGGTTTCCTGTTTGTTTTGAGGCAAATTTTCAGATTCCTCTCCATTATTTTCCCAGTTGGTTTGCTCCAGCCTGCGCCATTTCTCACATTTCCCTGCTAGCGCCAGTTCCCTCAGTGTCCCACAGATCCAGTTGTTGACATATCTTTGCCCAGTGCTGCTTCCTTGGCCTGGGCTAATGTTTCTGTCTCTCTGCTTTTTGGACTCTCTCTTTCCCCTCTGTCTTGATTACAATTGATCTCAGATTTGTTTCCAATTGTTTTTTAAAACATCAGTCTTGTATTTTTGCACTGTGAACCCAGGCCAGCCTGCATTCTTCTAGCACACAGTACAAGTGTTACAGAAGATGGGACTGAAAAGCAATGTAAAAATACAACTTCATGCCTGATCATCAGAAAGCCCTTCTCTTTTTTGAAGACAAAGTATATACTCCCTCAAAACTTCCTTCCTGAGAAGTATATACTCCCTCAAAACTCTTAACCCTCACTCCCATCTGTTTTCAAGTAATTCTTGGAGGAAAAGAATAATTTCCCTTAATTTTTTTGTTGATTGACATTTTTTTGACAACACAAGGGCAATTCAGCCTCGGATTTGTTTGCTAATCCGTTTCTGCCAGCATTGCTTTAAGTATATGAGATCTGGAATTCAGTTCTTTTCTGACTGGACCCATATACTGAATGACTTTTATCGTATGCCATCAACTGGAAATGGAAAATGTTTTACTGTTCATTGCCCTCCCCCCCCCCCCAAAAAAAAAGGAAGAACATATTAAAAATATGCCCAGAAAAACAGGTGTTTTGCAGCTCTTGTCACTGTGTGTAAATTCTAAGTTTTCCTCAGACAAAGCATTCCAGTACCAATTTGGTAGTGGCCTTAACTCATTGATAGTAGTGTCTCATCAGAGTGAATACTTTGTGATTATAGATGCAACATTTGCTTTTTACAAACACGTTCACTTAAATTTTGCAGTTTGAGTGAAAATCCGTGCCAGTAAATATGTTGCTGGAACAGTCACAGAAGGCAGAGAAATGGAGTGGGAACACAATTGAAGCAAATTTGTTTAAAGTAAACTGAATGATCACACACAAATATTTTATGTGATATTTGTTGAAACCTATCTCTTTGCCTATCTGATAAGCACCACACAATTTTTCCCTAAGTAAGATACAATATCCTGACAACAGGCCCATCAGAGCGTAACCTGTCCCTTCGAACAGCAGGAGTTAGCCAACAGCGGGAGATGTAGCGTGCTGAGTTTTCATTAAAAGGGTAGTCTTCGAGGTTAGTCTGAAATTCAGGTCACATCCACTTTTCACTCCAAATACTCGTATACGCTCAGTCCCGGTTTGACTGCAACCACAGTATCCCTCCTTGATGAAATAAGCCACTTAACAAAGAAAATGTGGCTGGAGAATCAATACTTAAGGGTAATGACAGGCAGAGGGTATGAATTGCTACCTTCTCCTGGTGCAAATACATCGGCTCTCTCAATTACTGGTCTGTTCAGCTGTTTCTTTCCTTGGTTGCTCCAGGAATGCCACTGTCGTAGTGCCGGGCAGTCTTGCAGGTGCTGTTAGGAGCACCACGTCGCTGCCCTGTTTATTGGGCAGTGAGGGACAAGTGCGGGGGAGTCCGGCGGTAGCTAAGATAGTTTAAGTTGTGTGAGTTACGCGGTGGCAGGACCGAGAAAATGACACATTACAGCAGCTCGCGCTGCCTCCAATTCACTCAGCTCAAGCTGTGAATGCAGCCAAACGTATACGATTTGCTGGCGTTTTTATTGGTTATAAACTTCCATCTTCTCCATCTGAGCCAGTGAAACCGCTCTTGTAGCTCGCCGGGTGAACGGCCTTTGCTCCTGAATGAAGAAGTCCCGAAATTAAATCCCAGATGTTATGTGCAGTGAAATGGCTGCAGCGCAAAGCGATGGCTGCGGGTAAATAAAGTTGGTATTGGAAACTTACATCTCGCAAGCGTCTGATGAACTGTTTAAAAGAGAGATGACAGTGATGACAGTGTCACCACATCTAGCTCTGGATCAATCATGCTGCTGTGCACCATTACATGCCTAACATATAGATTATAAGCCCGCTATAAAACCGATAAGCAGCCTTGGGAATCACACGCATTTCAAAACCAACGAAACACGGAGCGCTCATCTGCCATATGTAGCGCAGTGTCGCGCTGTGCCATGGGGCGTATTAGTGACTATGAGCAAGCAGATCTGGGGCCGTCTGCAAAGCCATTTGACTGGGTTCCTCTGGCTGCACAGCATTAGGTTTGGAGTACAGCATCTCTCTCTAACACAGCCCCATTCCCAGGCTGCCCTGGGCAGTCCGCTCCAGGAAAGTGGGATTAACAGTGACCGATCCATGTGCGTGCAAGGAATAACTGGGGGTGACAGTAAAAAGGAGATGCCTGAGACCAGTGCAGCCGCTGCCGCGGCAAAAGGGGGAAGCTTCTGATCATACAGGAGGCGCGAGCTGTTGCCAGGGGTCTCTGCACAAAGCTGTTTGCAGCCCTATGGCTGGTATCTCTGGAGCATCAGTGTGCCTCTCCCAGGAGCCCGGAGCTTGGGAAGGCTCCTCTGGCTGCAGGTTTGACTGCCCTGACTGGACTAGATCCAGTGGGCCGGCCTAAAGTCTTTTTTGTGTGTTTGCCTAACATGTCTCACAGTAGGAGAGCCTAAAGCCGTGTGGTTTGTGTTTATCTAACATGTATCACAGCAGGAGATACTGCTTTATGAAATACTTACTGTTTCTAATTACAACCTAGGGTTTTCCAGAATGGTGGCGTTGGCTGACAGATACTCACATGGTCTCAGATTGCCTTTTACTGTGTTTCTCATCCTCTCATTTGTCCAATAGACCATTGAACTATTGAGCAGCCCTGGATGACACAGTTTTGCAGCTCTGAGACCTGGAGCAGTAGATCCTCAGCACGTGGGGACTGTGAGCCCTTGCCCTGTTTAGGGAAAAAAAAAAAAAAAGTAGTTTTTATCTGAAACTGCTAAATTGGTTGGTGTTGCTGTTAAAACTTTCCTGTCCACTTTGCCCTGCATGATGTGAGTGTGTACTCCCCTTGTACAATTTCCTGTTCACAAAGAAGAGTCCACTCATCCCTAGGACGGGGGGGAGCCCCATGTACATCAGACCGCAGAGACTAGGAATAGGGTGCATGGGATCTCTCCTATTGGTGCAGAGAAGCATCAGAGATGTTCCCATGGGTTCCCAGCTCCCAACGTGTACACAGTGAGCTCCCAGGGAGCTTGGTACTACGGATCGAATTTTTCTTCTCACTGTCTGGCTGCTCTCTAGTTATTGAGATAAGGTAGATGAAGCATTGTTCTCTCTCTACTTGTGTGCACCACCTAGGAAAAGTCATACAAGGTGTTTCCTTTGGCTTTCCTACAAGTATAAGGCCCAAGCAGGCTTACAGCTTATATTGATATGAGATCTAAGATGGGCTGTTTTCAGTACCTGCTGAGGACTACTAGAGTGAGGAGCTGGGATAAGTTTCAAAGGTGTGATGCACAAACCACTAAGACCAAAGTATTAATTTTTAAAACACCATATGCCTCTGGAAGTTTGGGCACGGCTGTTCTTCAGCGATGTACCACATTCATTTGAAGTTCTGCTGGGATATGATATCAAACCTGGCCCCAGCTGGATAAAGTCCTGAGCAAACTAGCCTGGCCTCACAGCTGACCCTGCTTCAAGCAGCAGCAGCTTGGACTAGAGACTGTGCAGTCCCTTCCCACCTGAAGGCTTCAGTTATGCTGTGATTCAAACTTAACTAACACAGCTTTCTGACCAACCTTTTCTTTACCAACACCCCCTGGCCTGTGATCGGAGGGTGTATATAAACAAGCACAACTGGAGGTGAAAGTCAGCACTGTGTCATTGCAAAGCCTGGCAAGCCAGTGCTAAAATACATACACAGCATGATAATGACCAGACTATAAATACCCATGGAGCAACTGTAAAGCTTCAGTCTACCACGGGATCCAGCTGATGAAACTTGTGTTATAACTAGAACTTACAAGAAGAGAAGGAATCAGGTTGAAAAACACATGTAAGGAAAACCAGACTTTGCCAGACTGGCAACATATTGACAGACTTCTGTCAGTGCATCGTATTATTAAAGTAAAAGAAACTTCCATGCTCGTTTAAACATAGGAAAAGGATGAGGACTCCAGTGGATCCACCCCATTGGCTGGTCACGATGTTCTTCATAACTGGTAAGCTTTTTGAGATGGAAACCCAGACTTCATCTAAGATTTACGATGCGTTATTATTTCCAGCTTTCCAGTGAAATGGAAACAGAGAAAAAGGAGTGAAACTGAACTCTAACTCAGGCCAGGGGTGTTTTATTTGGCTTGGAGTGACCATGGGCCCCACCACATTTGAGAAATGCTGTGCACAAAGCAGGGGTATTGGAGTCCTGAAATCCCAATGCAGCAGTCGCTACAGCTGAAAAGCAATCCACTTCACTGGATGGTGCTGCATTCTGGCGGAAAGCAAAAAATCAACTTGTAGTTCACAAGAAATTGCAGCAATAATCCAAAATCCACCAACACTTAAACCCACCAGTAAATCCCAGTTCCTCCTCTCTGTAGCCCTGGGCATAAGGTTTCCTCAGAGGCATGCCAGGTCATTTCTGGGCATGCACTTGCTGTACAAGAGAGGATGGGGATTATTAGCTTTGTCCCTTCTCCAGTGGGGCTTGTACAAGTTCGTTCCATTACTGCACTGATGAGACTGGTGCAGGCAATGAGGTCATGACTGCAGTTACCTTGGACCTTCGAGGGTCTCTGGGGCATTGTAGCCCTTTTCTCTAGGAATGCAGCTGCACGCTTTCAACCTGCATTTATCTTACAAAGCAGTGTGTCTGCAATCGAAGTGCTCCACAACAGGATTCTTCATAATGGACTTGACAAATCTGGGGCAGTGCACAGAAAATCTCTCTGCAAGGGAACAGGTTTGGGTGCACCGACACCAATTTTCACTCTTCAGCAGATGGAAGGCTATTTAGAGGTGGAACACTGAAGATGGCATTATTGCCAAGACTTGCACCCTGGGGTTGAAGGGAAGGGAGCTGTCAAACAGAGAGGTTATGCTGGTAAGAAGCTCCCAGACCACCTCAACTCCATTGCAGCAGGAGGATTGGATGATCAGTGACCTTGAGCAGATACTTCATTTATGGGGCAGAGAGGGCTTCGTAAAGAATTGTCCCTGTGGAATGGGACAAGGAGAGATATAAGATGTGTCTGAGGAAAGAATCTAAGATGAAACAAGAAGTGTACAGCCATCCAAGCAGACGAACAGTGGTAGCACTGACTGGCCTGACAGACTCATTTGTATGTGCCTGGTGAAGCCTGGAGATGAGCTGCCAGGGATGGCTGAGCCCATTCTCTCCCTGAGGACTTCTGGATGGGATCCTTAGACTGGGATCTCCCTGTGAACTCAATGAAGCATACACCAGCTCCAGACTGTGTTACTCAATAGCCTGTGGGAGAGGAGTACTTGAAATACCGTCATGAGCCTCTGGACTTCAGAGGTTGCTTTGGCAAGGGTCAGGAACATCTCTGCTGTAATGAAAGAAATGTCCCAGGCAGGAATAGAGTCCTGGGGGTCATACAAAGTAAAGTAAGATGGGCATGCTTCAGCTTCTGATGAACGGTAAAAGGAGAAGGATGAACAGTATTTTCTTTTTTGTTGCCCCATCCTGCCAGCAGCTATTGGACTCTGTAAGGCTGCTGAAGTATTGCTAACTCACTGTGTTAGAATCTGCTTGTTAACTCCCCAGGGATTTAAAAGAGGAGTGAGGGCTTGTTTGGGAAAACGAAGAAAGAGAGGGAGTATGGAAAAGATCTTGGAAGGAAAGCCAAGGACAATCAGATGTAGTCATGATGCTTTGGCGGGCATGTATATTGAATAATACTTCTGAGTTGCCCATAAAGTCAAGATCCTGGCAGAGGATGGATCTGGATGCTAACTCAGCATTTGTGTGCTATGGTGAGAATACCATGGGGACTCAGTCCATTTTCCTTGTTGAGATGATCAACTCAAGCAAATTAACTTGGTTTCCACCTCACCCAACCTAAATCACCCTCTTTTGAAGTTCTCCTTCTTCATTCATGGCATGTTTTTGCCCTATATATAAAATCCAATGCGTCTCAAAGGCAGCTGGACTAGAAACCACAGAAGGGACACAGAGACCTTTTATCCAAAACAGACCTACAAAGGAAATTAATCCCATTTTTGGGCACTGCAACAGCTCTCAGGTTAGAGAGACAGAAGAAAGTAGCACAGTTGGACTGCTGACTATACCTCTGCTTGCTGCCCTTGAAAGGAACTGAGTGAGGGGACTTTGCTCACCCACACTAAAATACTTGGGTAGTTAGAGGAAGGTGGAAAACCTTGTCCTGATGTTACACAAGCACATCGTGTAACTTAAACTGAGGGATCACTTCAACTCTGTAACTGTGAGCAGGCATAACTGTAGAGAAGTAAAATTGTTATAAGAAGGAGTGAGAAGGGGTTTAGGGACTGACTTTTCTGTCATATCTCTCAGGGAGAAAATCTCAATGAAAGCCACCAGTATTAATGAAAGCCAATTGGAACTTGATAGGAATTATTTTGCTATTTTGTCAGCGTTGGTTGGAACACAGGGATTTAGGAAGATTTCCTTTGTAGAAGCACATCTAGGAACGTTGTGCTGTCTCCTCTGAGCTGAGAGATGCACGAGCCTTTGGGAATTTGTATTTCTCTCAGGATCTGGTTTGTTTTCAGCTTTTCAGATTTTTATGGGAGACCAACAAACCCACTTCACTGGCACCCGTTAACTGGATGAGAACACACGAGCACACACAAAAATCCTACCTGCGCGCTGTGAGGGAACCAGAAGGATGGAAAGGAAATGCAGGTTGCCAGCTCTAATCATTGCCCCTCTTTTAAAAATCACCCCCATGAGCTAACGAGAGGAGAGCCAGGATGCATAAACAAATACCTTTGTAGAGTGAACTGCCAAGTCCCAAAGAATGGGCTTCAAGAAAGTTCCTCTCAAGTCATTAAACAGATCATATCAAACAAATGGCACATGAGGAAGTGGTCTCTGTTGCCCACGGTCATGATGGGTCCAGGAGCTGGGGTGGGAAGGGGATGCAATAAGTGGGGACCAGCACAGCATGTAGGGATCCCAGAGGAAGGCACATGCCACAGCTGAGACATTTCCTGACTACGTTTGCTGGTATTGCACTGGACTCTGACCAGAGCCATTCGTTGCTCTTTCTCAGGAGCACACAAACATTCCCTCCCATTTAAAAGGACGGAGAAGGAAGAGCTCAGCTGCAGGGGAGAATAGAGAAATCAGAGAGCGAGGGAGGGAGCAGCGAAGAAAGAGCAGGTATAGTGCACGTCCGATGATGTCCATCTGTTCCTCATTAACCAGATGTCCCCCACCCACCTCCTGAAGTGCCATTGACTGTATATCGTCAGGAAAAGAAGGGGATAACAATGCCACCATGGCGCAAACATTCATGCACCAACAGGAGTCCTGCCATGCAGCCATCCCTCCCTCTACTACCCTTCCAGAGTGGATGCCAAGTCCCTCTTTTTCCTAATCAGCTTTTAAACAGTTACATCCTCATAAAGCTTCTTGCATTATAATTGCCATGTGTCTCATCCTGCTCTGAAAATGGCAAGTTATTTCAGCCCGGTTTACCAGAGCCAGACCTTACTTCCTGTAAGAGCGTCACAACTTCCTGCAGTATTTAAATGAGAGAGGAATGAATCCTTGATTTAAAAAGTGATTTCTGCTTTCCAAACTTCATCATTTTAAGAGTCAGAGAGTCCTTGGATTCACACCTCTATCCAAAGAACAGCAATAGATTTATGGACAATTCAACCTACTAAAGATTATTCAGAAATGCAGGAAGAGTCATAAATTACTATGTCTATGTTGTTAGCCAAGGATCATTTATAATAAAAGCCCATCGAGTCATCCTTACTTGGTCTGTGTGTGGGCATGTCAGTGTAGGAAGACTCTGTCTCATACCCTAAGCTACATTCACAGCCCATTCCTGGGAAGCGTTCCCTTAGCTCCACGTCCCTGTTGAAACCAAAGCACTCTGTCCTCTACCCTCTAAATCATACCACAGCACAGCTCATAAATTTTAGTGTGCAAATGGAGCATCTGCTGAGCTGCAGCCACAGACAACCTGGTGCTTCCACCTATTTCCCTTGATAAAAGCATGCAGGTGATGCTGTGCACTGGGTCCCTGACTCATGTAACAGCTAGACGATAATCTGTGTCTTGATCTTGTCTTTTTGCTCCAAGCTCCTGTGCAGGGAACTTGAATGGGTGGAGAAGATCCAGTTGGGCAAGTGTCCTCCGGAACCGTCAGCTCTGAACACTTGCCAGATGAGCAGCTGAAGGCCCCAGTCGCTTGTTGAGATAAATACCTCTTTCAAAGTCATTGTACTTACTGAGCCTGCAACGCAACTAGAATAGCACTAGGTTTAAATGGCTCTTCCCTGGGTGCCAGTTGTTGAACAGCTGGTCCTGAGCCTCATGTTGATGTGGGACCTCTGCATGAGTTGTGCACTCTCCTTGATGTCACGGTGTTATTACATTGCTGTAGCTATGAGAATAGCTTCAGTGTGAATGTCTGATCACTCTTAGGCAGAAGAGTCCTTCACACACCATTGACAGCAGTTGGTCCTTGAATCCTGGTGGGTGATGACTGAGTCTGAACACAGGGGTGCTGGGACTGCCGAGCCCTATGCGTGTTACAAAAAGCTGAACAAAGCCAGGAAAAGATGGAAAGGATTAAAGACAGACTTGGGCAAGGAACAAAACAGGAAACTTCATCAAGAGACAGGAGAGAATGGATGGCAGAGAGGGGAGGGAATGGTTTTTTGAAAGAAAAAAAAGCCTAATTTAGTGAAGGGAATAACCACGTACAGAAAAGACAGTTATGAGCCGGCAATCTGAAGGCAGGAGATGCCCCACCGAGTCGAAGGAAGAGGGAGCAGTGCGTGGGGACACTGTGTTTGTTGTTTTCTCATGATTTGTATTTTCTGAGAGATGCTGGGTTCAGTCGTTGTGTGCAAAGTTCATCTTTATCACACATGTGCTACATTTAGCAGTGCCTGATGAATTAAAGCGCAAGCCAGAAGGCTCATGCCTCATGATAGGATTCTGTGAAAAGCTGCACTTAAGCTACCTGGGGAAGTCGTGCGAGCCTGCAGGGAGAGGCAACTGCAGTAGCAGGTCAAGCTCTCAGGAAGAGAGGGTTGATAGAGGCTCTGTGCCCCTCAAACATCCCTGGAGATGCCCAGGCAGGTGTAGTGCTTCTGCCTCTCTTTGCACTCCAGAGGCTAAAAGCACATTGGGAACTCAGCAGCTGGATTCTGCGGCAGCAATCTGATGAGTGTCCAACAAATGGCTCCCAGCCAGGTTTGTGACAACCTGATCAATCAAACACCGAAAATCCCTTTTTAGCTCCACAGCTGACATTGGAAAAGATCTGGGAACATGTTTGGGAATTGAAGGCACCTGCTGAACATGAATTAAAAAGGAAAAAAAAAAAACACAGACAAGCAGGTGGAGAAAGAAATGAATGGATGATCGTGAGGTGATTCCTTGTGCCGGTGTGTGGAAGAAAGCAAGCAATGTGAGGTGCTAAACTGTGTCTTTAGCTGCATCACGTAGCACACGTGAGGTTGCTCTGCAATGGCAAGTTAATGTGGACGAATTTCCGTGCCTTGCTTTTGCAGTAGAAAAACACACCTGAAAATTTCTGCAGGTGAGTTACAACTGACGTGGAAAGCCTGAGGAGAAAGCTGGAATCCAGCAAGACGTGGAAAGGCATACCCACAGTGACTGTTGTTGCTATTAAACACCATCTGTCTCAGATGTACACAGCAACTCAGTACTGGATCCTTCTTATATCACAAAGGTTAAATGAGATAATCCGCATCCCAGCCTCACATGCATCATTGCTGAATGTAAGAATCAGTGGTTTATGGTCACTTGTAGTAGCTACGGATGTGACCCAATATGTCAACTTCAGGTCTTACTTCCCTGACACTGCCCAAGACTTCAACAGCATGGATTTTCTTTTTCTTTTGTCCATTGCTGTTTTCTTCCTCTTACTCAAAGCATTGCAGAGTTGCTTTGTTTTTTAATAAAATCTTTTTTAGGTACCAAGTAAGTCTGCGATTGCAGCAAGAACAATACCCCAGTGTTCTCTCTTTCCCCTTTGGTTCTAAAAACCTCTGAGTATCAAACAGCCTTTGCTTTGGAGAGAAAAAAGATAATAATGAATGACTTAAAATAGCTCTGCTGAGGAAAAGATGAGTTTGATTTCAATTGCAGAGGGAATAACTTTTTTTTTCCTGGCTCACTGACTGACTCCAACAGAAGACCAACAAGATCTGATGCAGCTCCTGCAGAGACCTCCCATGTTCAAAGAATCTGGGAGCTTGCAAGAAGTACTGTAGAGCTTGAATCGGCTCGAATATGTTACTGATTGCAACCCGTGACATTTCCGTGGTTCTTTAGAGATCATCTATGTATTTCACACTTGGAAAACAGGCAATATCCTTCTGTGGTGTGATAGGCAGTGAGGCCAGGTAAACAGTGCTCTGGAAGGATGGTGGAGTGACCTAGATATGGAATTAAGACCTGGTGAAAAGTGAGTTCAGCTCTGCTGCAGTCTTCATGTGTACTTGGCTCACCCCTTAACCTTCCTGTGTCCGAAATTTTCCACATATAGAATGGGCATGGGAGCATTTTCTTGTGCTCCAGGGACACTGGGTGATGAAATGCATCAAGGAGTGTAAAACCATGCACTAGCAGAATGACTTCTCTTGCTGGGAGCAGAGGACAGCAATGGCATGTATAGAAAGCACAAGTTGAAAACTCACGAGCAGGTTTGTTTCTGCTGATGAAAAATGGGACATTTCCTTCAGTAAATCATCTGTTAGTCTTTGTTTACCTGACCAGCAATGGCACCAGTGGGTTGGGAATGTCATCGTGATTGGTACAGCAAAACTTTCCTACCACAATCTGCCACTCTCTGTTCTGGAGGTGCCATGTGTGTCACGGAAAATAAATTTATTCTGAGAGGTTTAAAAATGTAATTGAAACTATTCTTATGTTCTTTCTCTGTGAAAGCAAGCATTAGTTACTACTCAGCTAAACACACAGACCTCCTAGGAGGCCATAATGACCTTTAAGACAAATTCTAGAATAGTCTTTCTATGCATAAAAATGTCAACACTTTAAACTCTTGCCATTCCTAGTGACTTCTGTAGGGAAGCTCTGGATTTCCAGCTTTCCCAATGGTATCTGAAACAGGATGGATGGTGTAGGGGTTAAAGGTGACTTTGTGCTGCATTTGTATTTTTCTGACTGTCAGACCAGAAGAGATTGGCTTAGTCTCTGATGCAAGTGAGAGTCACATCAAGGCTGCTCTAACATATACCTGACCAAATCATAACTCAAAACAAGCTACCACTGAAGCAGGGAACTCCTGGAACCTGATGTCTTGTTACTTGTACTATTCGTCCTTCAGCCACATCCCCTAATTGAGGGGAGGTTTATGCAGCTCTTGGCTACGTGGGGGTTTCCCTGTAGCAGGGGACTTAAATCAGCAATGTGCAGCAATGTTAGCAGAGGGCAGGATCTCTCTCTGATTCTGTGGAGTCAGGCAGCAATACAATTAACTGAAATAGCAGGAGGTTTCCTGTTCTGGAAAAAAAAATATCACTGGCTCAAGACTAGAGCTTGCTTGTTTTGGGCCACGGGTAGGTGGTTGTTTTGAAGGGGACAAATCACAAAAGTCAGGGCATCTGTTTAAACTAATAAATGAGACAAATGCACATTTTCCATTTGCAGTTCAGCCATGAGAAGAGGCCGTAACCAGGCGCACTAGAAGTCTACGCAGCAGACCCTTCTCATCATTCCCCCGACATACTCCGGCAGGGCTCCTGGTAAGTTCAAGAGATGATATCTGAGCAACCCAGCATGACCCAGCAAAATCCTGTATGACACAGCAGTACCTGATATAACCAGTGCAAAATCACCACGATAACCTAGCGTGACCCACAAGATTGACCCTGTGACAATGTTTGATTTATTACAAATGACATGGATTTAATCACTCACCGGAGAATGCCGAATGACGCAGCACAGCGTTGCTCACTGTGACTCTACTGAACTGGCACGCTCTGATTGGCTTCGGGAACACACCCATTGGGTGATTCATCCAATTAAAGAGCGGCCAATCCTCCCAACGCTAATGAAATACATCTCTATTTCACTTGTAGCACTTTCTAGCAACGCATTTAGGCTTTTCTGCTGCTCTCATCACCCTAACTTATGAGCACATCATAACTGATGGGCAGCTGGTTTGCAGTTGAGGTCAAAAGGAAAACCTTGTTCCTAATAAGGTAGAGTTGAACAATTTGTGAGTTTATAATCAGAATACAAATGTTCAGTCAGCTAATTAATTACTATCCTGGCTTAGCACAGATTGGATGATGTCCCCCACCTCAGTAATATTAGCATAGAACGGTTAAGGACCACGTGTGCTCCACAAACCAGTCTTAAAACATTGTTGTAAAGTGTGGAAACTATATCTCAAATATGGTTTGAGATTGCCTGCAGACCATGAGAAAGACAGTGTCGTTCTTCTCTACTGGAAGGAAAAGTAAAGATAGCTCCAAGGTGCCTAGCAAACTGCCCACTAACATCACTAATGTATTTGCATATGTCAGCCAGAGCACAGATATAGGACTCAGTCCTCAAATTCATTCCAGTTGTTTCACCCCGTTTAGTAGCACAAAGCAACAAAGAATTTTGCTTAAATTCCACGTGAAGACATTCTGTATGTAGGTGAAATCCTGGATGTCGTAAGTTCAGGGACACATGAATGTGACGGTAGTTTAAGACTCTTTTCTCCTCCTCTGTCATTTGGGACCAAGTATAATCCAGACACACTGGAAGATCTAGTCTATATGTGAAGAACAGCCAATAGGGTCTGTCATGAACTAAACTGCTTCAATAGTACTGTCTCAACTCTCACAGTAGACCTATTTTTTCCTATTAGAGCCTCAGTTTCCCCGACTCCTTTTGCATGTCCCTTGGCCTACCATCCATAAGGTCCCAGCTCACTTCCTTCCCTGCATGAGAATTAAATCTCCCCTCAGCTGTAGGCTCTACCCTGATTCCCCACTCATTTTGCTGCTGTACAATTAAAAAACAGATTTCCACTCATTTGCTCTCACCATCCCTCTAATCTAATGCCCTGGTGTTATAACAGCGAGTAGAGATGCGAACTGATCTGCCTCCCATCTTGTCATCTTCTCTCACATATCCAGCCCAGCTCCTAGGGTCTGATTTTGTACAACTACGAGCATTTATTCTTGAAAATTGATCACTGGCCCAGAGGCTAAATGTTTGTTATCCGGGGGAAAAAAAAAAAATTTAAAAAAAAAAAATGACATTACAATTATTCTTATTTTAGGTCCTGAAAAGGGCAGGCAGTCCTACTCCATTAGCAGTGAAAGGAACAAGGGTGGCTCAGGAGGGTCTTGGCATGTTCATAAAGTCACAACATTTGAGAACAAAGTCCACGTTTGATCACCTATCAACAATTTATTGATAGCTCAGTGATTAAAAACAAAGGTCTTTCACTTCATTAAACACATTCAGTGCCGTTTGCTCTACATTCCAAATGGCTGAACTGATGTTCCAATGCAGCCTATTTTTAGTATTTCTGATTAGTTCATTATTTGGGAAAAGCTACTGACTGTGTATCTGTTGAAGAGATCTAATTCTTCAAGTGGATCCCAAAGAAGAGCAGGGCTTCATACCGGTCTTAAGAATTTGTTTGGATGTGGGTTCAACCTCTGTCCCTGCTGTGGTGCAGCTCCGTGAAGTGATGGCCATGGAGCTTTCCACTCCTTGAGTTCTTTGTTTTTATTATGGGGAAGAAGCCATGTAACATATTGCACCTTTTCCCCAGAAAACTAAAATCAAGAATGACAGAAAACTAGCAGTCTCAGTGAGAATTAAACAAGATACTCAAAGTAAGTGATCTCTTGGGTGTCTGAGTAAATTACCACCTCCAGATCAGATTTTATTTATTTTCAGAACAAACTCTTTCTTTGCTGGTAAATCCTGCAGTTTTGTCATGAATCCAATGAATTTTCACTGGTAAGTGACAACCCTAGAGATGGAAGTGGCCACGTACCCCCAGGGCAGATACCACACGGGCAAAAGCATTCCAGCATTGCCTGTTCAGCAGGCTTCAGCCCTCATGTGAAAGGACAGGATCTGCAGGTCACATGGAGATTAGTCTCTGCGTCCTTCAGCACTGCCTGCTAAAAATGCAAAGGAGAAATCCAGCTGTGATGGCATCTTCTGGCTCCAGATTTCTCAGGCACTCAGAGGGGTGCCTGGGACTGAGCTCCCCTTCAGAAGCCCAAATAATACAGTACCCCTTCCACAGGAGCAGAATGAGATGTGATCGTTCATTCCCTTCAGACCACCTGTGGTTACCGAGTATGGGGAAAAAACCACCTCCAAGCACATAGGCGTGCCCATATGGGGATACGGGAATTAGATTTGGACTGAGAACTAGGAGAGGCTCTGACTACGAGTGTCCATGGCACAATGTAATGTGACCTTCCACGGGTCTTGGAAGCAGCACACCTGAGTAAGCGTTGCATCCTGACAGCTCTCAGACACTCTGCTAATTTGCCTGTGCAGAGCACCATGCTTGAGTAGCCATTAGGGCTTGAAATACCTAAGCTGGCTTACTTGGAGTTATTCGGGTATCTCCTTCTGGCACTGCCTGGCGCTGGGCAGACGTGACCTCTTCTGCATTCTGCTCTGCCTGGAGAAGCAGATGAAGTCAGTTCTAGGTGTAATACCCTCTTACTGACGTCAAAAGCAACAATGCAGAAAAAAATTCTACACGTTTGCTGTCTTCTGCTTTGCTGCCTTTCATATGTCATTTGTCATCTTAGATTGTCACTTCTTTGATGTAGGGACAACAGCTTTTGTGTACGCACAGTGTCTAGCATAAAGGTGTTTCCACCCTATGTCAAACGTTTTGGTGCAGCTGCAATGGCACAATGGCAGTAAAAGATGAAATACTCAGAAACCCTCTGCTGAAGAGCAGCAGCCAGAGAAGAGCATTAAATTTTGTTTTCCCTGCTTTACCAAAGATAACCTGAACAATCCATGGGTTCTCTGCCATGAAAACCGTACCCTATGCCTCCAGAAGAAGGACAAATTCATGTGCTTACAGCTATGAGATCAGCAGAGAGCATCCATGTAGGAGGTGGCCATGCTTGCCTTACATAGATAAATTTCTTGGCATCACCAAGTTGAGACAAAATTTTTATACTTCAGCTCCTTTTATTCTTCCTCTCCCCAGATTTCCTTTGTCAGACTTTGCCACAGGGATCTGTGACCACTGGTCCCACTTTCCAAATTGCTGCAGGTCCGTGTTTGGTTGGTTTGTGTGATTGATCCTGTCCTGTCTATGTGTGTCTAAACCCTTCTTTCTCCCATGGACTGGAGCAGGGGGAGGAGAAAAGGTCTTTAGGGGTGGCAGATGCTGGCATCAGACAGGAAAAAATCCATCCCATTCCACAAGGCAGAGAAGATGGATGAGGAGGTCTGTATCTCCATCCATCAGCTCCAGCTGATATTCCTGCTTCTCTCAGATGTTCAAGTCTTTCCTACCTCTGAGTCCAAGGGTTTCTCCTGACTCACCCTCCTCTTTCAGACTGTATTTCTCAATTATCTCTTCCCAGCACTCACACTGCATTCCTGTTATCACCTCCCCGGGCCATGCCGTGGCCAAGTCCTGGGTACCCTTTTGCGTAGTCTTTCCCTCTGGCCAGTTGTGCTTTCCAGCTGCCACAGACCCTTCCAGTCCCAACCATCCCACTGCTTCCAGCATGCAGAGATGCTTTCCTCCACAGCTGACTCAGTCTGCTCCAGAAACAACCTGTCCCTTCAGGTTCTGCAGAGTGGTGTAAATCCTCCCTGGCCCTGGTGCCTTTACATCCTCACAGTGCTCTTTCTTGCAACCTTGCTTTGCTCTCCGTGCTTTCCCCCTCACTGTTCCTGTAAATGTGGGCCAAGCTCTAACGATGCAGCACACAGAAAAACACCTTTCTTCTGTGATCTTAGACAGCCCCTGGAATTAATTCCTGGAAAGCCATCCTTGGCCTTTGAGTTATGCTTTCCTGCGACCACACGGGCAAAGTGATGACTGAAGAGGGGAAGAGTGGAGCGATGATTGGTGAAGAGTGGTGCAATGATTAGGAGGTCACCTGAAATGCAGGAAAATGGTTGATCCCATGCTTTTCCTGTGCACTGTGCTGCTGTTTGCATTGCAGCTCACTTGGCAGGGTAGACATATTAGTTTCTCTGTTGCTCCCTTTCCCAACAGCAAAACAGCTGCACTGCTCTGCTCTGCTCTTGGCAGTTGTTTCCTTCGAGACTATTGAGTACAGTTGCAGTGGAAGTGTCTCAGCTGGAGGACACTGTGCAACGTTCAGCTCCAATTAATCTCCAACAACCAAGCCATGTCACAGCTGCTGTGTTACCCCAAACCCTTGCACTTCATGATAGACCCTGTCATCCTCCCCACTTTCCTCTCAAACCTCCTACTGATTTTTTTTCTGTGAATTTTCTTTCTTGAAAGGAATACATGGTTCCTGCTTTTGGAGACACAAGGGGAACAGGAGAGATTTAAACATCTCCGTGACTGGAAGACTTAGGGATCTGGACTACTGTGCAATCCTTTCCAGCCTGGAAGATATGAAGGATCCAGCCCTGGTTATTTCTTGAGAGAGCAGCTACACGTCTCCATTTCTTTTGTTTTACAGGTCAACTTACAATTTTGTGCTGCGCACACTGAGACGATAGGGCTCCAGGTAGGAAAATTATTTGAGGAATATCTGGGACAGAGGCTTCTACACCAAACTGTAGCACACACCCCTCCCCATCCCAAAAGCACACACTGCAGGAGTGCTCTGAAGCAAGTTGGAGGAGCCGGGAGCCTGGAGATAGCTATTCCTGGACCTTTCCTCTCCCCCAGCTGCATTCCCACAGTGCACTGGGGATCTCTGTCCCTCACTCAGTTGTTTCCTCTGGACACCAGCCCCTCTTCCTGTCCCCAAAATACTCTAAACCAGCTCTGTAAACTGCCTACAAACTTCCTACTCTCTGTGGCCAAGTGTGAACCCCCAAACACAGGGAAACTGTTCATCCTGCAGTCATGTCATTCAGTAAAACTTCATTGTTTCTTCAACCTATTCCCTATACTTTATTTGACCTCTCAAGCACCGCTCCTTGGTCTCTGAATATTTGATTTCTCTCACCCCCCCCCTCCCCCTTCACGAAGGATGACATTCTTTTTTGCTCAAGTCCTTTCAGGCGCTACTGATCTTGAAGCTCCCCAATTACAACCACTTTTCTTGTGATGGTGACACCTTAAGAGACAACAGCAGCTGCCTATAAAGGGCCTCTGCCATCTGTTTCCTCTGCCACTTCTTTGAGACAGCTCTAGCTATATACAGAAAAATATTTATCACAGTTCATTCACTCCCTCACTCAGAAATGAGCAAGAGAAAAATGTCTTCTTTCATGATTCTGCCACTGTCCTTTAAAAACCCATGACCCTCAGCCTAAGGAAAAAGGCAATGCTTGAATCTAAAAGGAAGCAGCAGATTTTCTTGATGATTGATCCCTTGAGACCCTGTACTCTGAAGGCAATTCTGGGGGGCATCTGCATTTGGAAATGATTCCTCATGGCTGTCTGAAAGGCAAAAGTCAGAGCCAAGCCACTTCATCTCCACCACCAAGCTTTCATACTGACCGCATCTGAAAGGAGATGCACATGTGCACGGGTGCACACACACGCACACTAACACGCTTAGTTGTCAGTCCTTTTCCACCCCTTTCTGTAGAAGCTGAACGCGATGGGATCAAGGGGAGTAGTTCCTACCCAGGAAGACTGTGGGCTAGAAATGTAAAGGGAAGAGAAGAAATGTCCTCTGGGGTGAGGGCTGGGGAAGAAAAAGGCAGACATGAGAGATGACGTGGAGAAAAAGGAAGAAAAGTGGAAACAGTAAAATTCAAAGGGAACTGATGGAGAGAATGAAGAAAAATTGAAAATAAGAGTGAAAAAAAATTGAAACTAAGGAAGAAAATTACTAGGCAACATCTTCAGGAGGAAATTAAGCTCCAGGAACAGGTTCTCAGAAATTTACTGGTTATAGTGGACATGTCACAGTAAGGTTGCAGGAAATAGCAAATAAGGTTGGATCAGAAGTGTTTTGATTGACAGTGCATTGTCTGAGATGCTGAATGAACATGACCATAAACCTGGGAAATATTCAGTGTTCAAGTGTGATCCATCGCACTGCAGCTACACCGGTGGTATAAACAAGACCTGAAGGGAGAGAGAAGTTCTCTGAGCGATAGCAAATTTAAGAATGAAATGTAGTTATGAAGCAGTGGGAGGAGAAAAATAAAACAGGCACTAAAAAAAAATCATGTTCAGGAGGAGAATGAAAACTGAGAAATAGGAATAGAAAAATCAGAAAGGGATAGAAAATCCAGGGGACGGAGGTGGATGGTGTTATTCTTTATTTGACAGAATGTATACTTTACACAACAAGCTAAATCAGAAATTTATAGTTGTTTGCTTCTAGCAAAAACACACATCAGAAACATTCCTACCCATGGATGGGATGGCGTTGCATTCTCAAGGTTTTGTATACCATCCTCATTTTCTGTTTTTCACAGCTAGCAGGGAGAAGTATATGCTCTGGGGGAATAGGAGGTGCAGGATAAAGTCCATATGCTTCTCTGGGGAGTTATAGATTTGATAGGAAGCTAGTATAAAAACTTCAGCAGCCTGTGCCACAGAAGCAAAGGATTTCACCTATCCTGCCGGGCTTGTTATGAAAACTCTGATTATGGTGTTTGGAATTTTATGGGAGAGCTTTTCCATAACACAAAGAGGATAAATGGGGCTGGGAGACAGAAAGCTGTCAGTAAAGAAAAGAAATTCAATGTAAGATAGAAATGCAGAAAGAGGAAGATGGGAAAGGTGAATGCCAGGGGATTCACGGTCACCTCTGTGGTTTTACACACTCACTGATCCAAGGTAAGGAGGATTTTTGCCCCACAGGGAGGGCAGCCAGGTTGAATTTTTCTAATGAGGGTGAAAGACGATGAAAATGTGAGACAGTTAAAAGACAGGAACTGCTGGAGTGGGTGACCGGCTGGCATAAGTAAGTGCAGAATCTCATTAACATGGGGGCAGTTGCACGCACTCACGCTGGAAGCGAATTTAGCCCCTGGTTTGTCAGGCACGGACTGGCAAAGCAGGGACGTGCAGTGACCTTGGGGCATGGCCGTTTAAAGCACGCACAGCCCTTCCTCAGCCTCATTCCCCCCCTGCCTACACGGGCAGCGTAAGCAGCGTGCCTCCACCCAAGCCAGTGAGGCTGCATCGGTGCAATCAAGGGGAGAATCGGGCCTTCGTCTCTTGTGCATAGAAACACTACGGTATTGTACGTCATCGGACGCCAGTTCAGTAATCATTTCCACAGATACAAGAGAAAAGAGACAACCTCGTTTCTAATTTAGTCATGATAGCATCAAAGAGACCCAAAGCCTATTGCTTTCTGGGAAGCAGGGACTTCAACAATAATAATTCTTCGCACATATATAGCACCTTCATTGCTAACTACTTACTTTATACCCTGGGGTGTGAAGAAAAAGGACTCCACTTAATTCCATATGCTCTTAATTGCTCTCTATCCCAGATCCTTCCTAGAAAAATATGATAGAAATACCTAAACTCGCTGTTAATTTGTCAAATTAGGGCAGTCATTGACACCAGCAGAAACGCAGGCCTAGTTTGCATCTTCTATTGCAACTGCATAGCATAGCATCTAGAAACAAAAGAAATGCCAGACTAAGTAAATCTGAGCTCCGTTTAATCCCTGACAAATGTTTCAGGGAAGAGGCAAGAACCACATGGCAGTCAGATAGGGGATAGACTGCCCTTGTGAAATGTTATCCTAGTTTTTATGGCGACTGGCTTAATTGCTGAATTACGAAACACCCAAAATGCTGTTCACATCCATTAGGAGGATGCTTAATTTTCGTGAACTCTGTCGTAAATGCCCACTTGCTTGCTAAATGTTGTTAAAATCTTGGCCACGGGAGCTCCGGTGGCAATGAGCTCCACAGCCCTGATACGCATCAAATGAGAAAGCTTTAACTGGGTCTCCGGTGACTCACGTCAGGTCCTCTTGTCTGTGTGTTACAAAATGGGGAAATCAAGAGCTACTGATCCATCTTCTCTAGCCCATTCATTATTCAATACAATCCAATCACTTTCCCTCTCATTCACCTCCTTCTCCAGGCAAGCGTGTCTAGTCTTGCAGGTTACCTTCACGCGCACACGGTCTTTCCTGCTCCCCCTTGTCCCTGTCCCCTGTTTATGAACCCTTTCCTGACTTTGCAAACCCACCCCTTGCATGGCCCTTGTCCCTGCACTCTCTGCTGTCCCCCCTCTTTACGCCTGGAGACTTGCTGGTGGTGGGATTTCTGTCTCAGCCATGCGCTGCACTGGGCCACTAACAGCAGTATCCCTGGTTTTGGCATCCAGTGAGCCGCCATGGTTCATGGAGAGCCCTGCACGGTACTCAGTCCCCCTCTTCCCACCAGCCAGCAGTACCCTCTGACCTGACTCACCGAGGTTCATTTAGCTGATCATCAAATCCGCTGGGCCTGGAGACCCCAGCCTCATTCACCTCACCCCCTAAGGCCTTCCTGAGAATCTCAGAGAAAACCATCCCCCTGCAAACAGCTTGTAAAGGATGAGTGCTTGCTAAGACACTTCTTCCTGACAACCAGAGATCCTTCGCTGTAGTGCACAACAACTGCCCTAGGGTTATAGCTACAGAGACCCTTATTTTCCATTTGGATGCTGGCCTGATCCATGTCTGAGGGTTGCCAGGGAGGGTATTTAGGGCTGCTGTGAGCTCCTTCCAGCCCAGTTGCTGGCTGCATGCAGATGAGCCAGCTCATCAGCTGAGCTGCCAGTGAGCCCTCCGGCCACGGGAGGTTGGAGGCAGCAAAGTGGAGGGCTGTTGGCTTGACCACAGGCAATGAGCAATGAGGGGAGCAGAAGGATGGGCTTGGGTCTCACTCCCTCTCAGAGGTAGCCAGGCTGGCCTGGGGGCAAGAGAAGACAGCGACAGCAACTGGTGTCATACACTGCTTTGAGGAGGGGGGACGGACACTGGCCAGAGAAAGCAGGACAGGGAGAGCTGGAGAGGGGCTGGGAAAGAGTTGCTTTAGAGCATAGAGGCAGCACAGCTCCAAACGGATGGGGTCCTTCAGCTGGGGGGCGGTGACTGTATGTGAGACGAGGGAAAACCAGGGGGAAATCATGGCAGGGAGAAGAGGAAAGAGGACAGATAGATGAGATGGCAGGAGCAAAGGGGACAGAGGAGAGCAAGGACGAGATAATATAACAGAGCAAAGAGGAAGGGGGATGGGCCTCGGAGAACTTGGAGAGAAACAGGGAGAAATAATGAAGGAGAAGCTGCTTTTGAGAGAAAGCACAGAAGAGACATGAAGATGAAAGAGAAAAATCAAAAGGTAAAACGGTGGAGGGAAACGAGAACAAATTAAAATGGAGATGGATAGAATGAGTCAAAGATGGAGGGCAAGGAAAAAGCTGGGGTCATACAGGCAAGGGAAAAATAACTTTTAGGTGTATCGTATTTACAATACATCCTGTGTATGCCTGACCTGCTCTGTGATCTGTGTTTCCCCTGCTGGGTAGCTGTCGCCCTGGGATGGGGGCTGCGGGCGGAGGATACAGAGCGAGCGCCCCGCTGCTAACCTATTCCCCCGGCAGCAGCCCTCTTCCCTCCCCGAGAACCCCCTGCAAGGGGGAAGGTTTCGTGCCCGTGAAAGGCAGCAGCACGTCCTCTGACAACGAGTGCAATATGGAAGGGAGAAGCAGCACAGAACAGAGCAGTGAGGGCTCCCCCTGGGATAAACCGGGTATGCTTGATTGGGAATCTGCTCTTAAAACAGGGGCAGGGGGCAGAGCCATCTGAGTGCCTGAAATGTTCCCTGCTCCCCCCGGCAACCTCCTCGCTACTGCTTTTAAATTAAATAAATATGGAGATTCTGCTGTCAGACCTCAGCGGTCCTCCTCCCCCAAAACTCTTGCTTAGACCGTACCAAACCTCACCGAAGTGCGACGGGGGCTCAGAGGGCTGCATGGGGAAAGGGATGGGTTAAAAGGGAAACACTGGGTAGGAATAGCTCCTGGTCTCCCTGGCAAAGAGACATTTGTTCTATCTCTGTGTAATTTCTTTATACATTACTGCTGCCACACTGCATCTCCATGTCCCTCCCACTGCATTTCGCTCTCACTCTCTTCAGCAAGACAATTTCTGGTGCATTTCAGGACAATATTAACCCGTTCCTCTTTCTCTGCCAATGGGAAGATTCATCATTTAAAAGCGATTTAAAAGTCAGTTCTAGCAACTCACTGGTGAGGAACAGCATCTCCTTGGCAAGACTTACAAAGGAATTGAGCTTGCAGGTCTCAACCCTTCAAATCCCTACCTTCTCGGTGACTTACAGTCAGGTGTGCATTTAAACTGAGAGGAGAACCAAACCCACCCAAGTCTTGGACCCCGAGTAATTCTCCCTCACCATCTGCCACCCCGTTTTTTAAAACCCTTTGTCTTCCTCTTCATCCAAGGCCTGTCCAGCTCTGCACCCTCCTCTCCCTGGCAGATGCAATGCCAGCAGCAATCAGCTATGTGCCGGGCCATTGCCTCCTGCTGCATCTCAGGGCTGGTCCCGGCCCTGAACTGCGAAGATATGGAGACCCTGCCTTGATCTGCTGCTATGGAACTCTGTGTTCAGAAAAGCCCCTGGATTAGGACAGCAAGAGTCAGGGGAGAGGACCCTGATAGATTTGTGGATCCTTGGAATTAGGACAGCAGGGAATTTTGCGACGCAAAACTAGGGATGCTGACAAAAACAAAGGGTAAAAGAAAAGAAAATGGGAAAGGTAAGGGGAAAGATAAGGAAAAAACCACTCATAAAATGGGTGTGAAAGGAAAGAGGTGGCTCGGGAGCAAACAGCAGTGGGAGAAGGCAGCGCGAGGAAGCGACGCAGCGCCAGAATTGTCTGGCAGAAGCTTGTCCACTGCCTGTGCCCTGCTTCGCTTTGCTGTCAGCTCTTCATTTTTGCAAACACTGAAACTGCACTTAACTCTTATGCGCTGCTCAGATATAACAAGCTGGAAAGGGAACAGATCAGCTCATTAATTTTCCTTGGGAAGGGTCTCCAGGCAGGAATTATTTTCTGCACCGGCATCCATTCAATTATTTGCCTTCACACCAGTCAGATCTACAGGGATGTCTAACCCCATGCGCATCACTCATGCCTGCCTGCCCTGGACTCTTCTCTCCCTCCTTCTCGGTATAAAAGCCTCCCAGACCTATCCCTTTCCTAGTAATAATGACAACATGACAAAACCAATAACCTACAGATATAAAATACATTTCATTTGCTTGCTTCATAAGACCCTGATAAGGCATCGTCGTTCACTTTTTGAGATCCTGTAGGAGATCTACAGGAGCTAATGAAAGAATTAGACAAGGCATCACTCATAATAAAGAGTGGTTTTAAAGCATTTGGTGCCAAGAAGGAATTAGGCTGGAAGATCCGCAGCCATTTCAAAGTTGTAAGAGGTGCAGTATCCATGTGTGGCATGAGCTTGCAGATCTCAATTGCTTGGTGTACGTGTGTTTTGTGCCTGCATGGTTACCAGGCTGAGAAAGGCCATTTTTCTTGAAGGGCAAAGATTTTTGAATGGCCCAGGGATGCATCTGAGCGACCCCAAAGTCTGAGAAAGAATTATCTCAACGAAGATCAGGGGGAGAAAAATCAGAAGTGTAATCTGCAGTAATGTGAACTGACACCACCTTTCTGTTTTAGCCACACCATTGAGCGAGGGCTCGCTGTAGGGCACAAGAAAGGGGTGGCGGGGGGGAAGATATCCTGATAGAGGAGGAATATCCCAAACGACACTCCCCTTTGGAGCAATAGAACAATCTGAAAATGCTGACTGAAAGTCCACTATGGAGAACAGAATGGCTGAAGAGAGGGGAACCTGAAGATTGAAAGCCCGGGGACCAAATTCTCCAAGAGGAACCTGCAATTCTGACCACAACATATCTGTGTGTACAGCCCGAGACTGAGTCCCCACATCCATTTTTGCTACTGGACATCTTGGCCAAGAAGAGAAAAGACAATTTAGCACAATATTTTGAACACAAGGAGTCCACCATCTCTGACAGCCTACAGTGTTGACTAATGCCAGCGTTCCCCCACATCCCCAGAAATGAAGGCAACCTCGTCAGAGGCTTTCTACCAGTAGAAGGAGGCAGTTTGGGCTCCTTCTTTGATTATTTTCTTGCTACAAAGCCTCCTGCCCTCCCCTTCCCTACCTCCCCTCGCCCTATAGACCTGCCCTGACACCCACCTCAGGCAGCAGAAGCGTGTCTGCCCCAGACTCTTTGCCTTGGCCACACCACGGGCAGGGTGTGAGCAAAGTCCAAGGATTTTGCTCTTTTTACAGCCTCCTAGGACCAAGCCCTTTCCTCCACAAATCTGCCCACCCTCTGCATCATTGGGGAAAGGAGCCTCTGCTGCACACTTCTCCCTCCCGCTCACCAGCAGGCAGCTTTCACCAGGGAGAGCGAGTCAAGCAGGGACATCTTTCTGATTCCTTCACCCAAGAAAGAAGATAACCGCCCCACTGAGGTGATCAGACGTGACAGTAAGAGGCCTGCCGTTCAGAGGCTGGGGGTGATATTTAGCTGTGCTGTTCTGGGAGCAGGAGAGTGCCAGACAGCAGCCCATGCAGGCTGTGGGGCTGCGGGAAGCCAAGCGGAGGCAATCCCAGCAGCAGCGGTGCCAGACCTCTGCCATGCCACCCCATGAGGCAAACCTGTGCCCAGGCTCTGCTCAGCGTGTGGCCACAGGGATGGTTTTGCCTCCTGCTGAGATGCTTTTGCTACCGAGCCTTTATCCAAGTTTTGGTGCAACCTGTACCCTCAGGCTAGGGACTCAGAGCTGGGCTCAGCTCCTCTGTGGTGCATTGCACCCTCCTACCCGGCTCGCCACTTCTGCCCAGCGTCCTGGGGCTGGGGGAACAGGTCAGCCCGACTCTCGCAGGTCTGGGGCGAGCAAGAGCACCCTGCCAGGACCATGCGGCTTGTGCTCAGGCGGGATTACACAGCCCTCGTGCGGGGCTGCGGTTTGAGCCCACCGGAGAGCATTGACAGGGAGGGCAGGGGGACTGGGCTGGCAGCTCAGCACTGGGCCCGGCTGGGGGCACTTCAGAGTTTTTAATTGGAAGCATCCTGGCACTTCCCTTTGCCATGCAAGCCACTTCTCCACAGTGCCTGTGGGGTCCTGTCAGATGGAAAGGAGAAGGAGCCCTGAGCTCCTCCGATCTGACAAACCTCACCCGCCCCTTCCTCCTCCCCCTCAGACCGCGTCCCTCTGGGTACGGCTCTGTGGGCAGATAGACATGATCTGAATTCACTGCCTCTCCCAGCCGGGGTCCTCATACCTCCTGTCTCCACCCCAGCCTCCCTCCGCCCTCCAGCTTGGGGACACAGCTCAAGAAGGGAGTTCTTCCCCGCAGCCTCCCTTCCCCGCATGGCTTTGCATTTGGGCTTCCTTTAGGGTTTGGTTTGGTTTTTTTTTCTCCTTCCCTCTCTTATTAATTTTTAATTAAGGAGATATCTCCTTCCCCAGTTGTAATGAATAGTTGTGTGAAAGGCTTTTCATTTTTATTAATATGTACCTCTATATATTTATCTATTCAGAGGAAATGCGTGCGTGTGTGTGAGCGAATGTGTTTAAAACATCCCCCATTAATTTACTGCTATTGATTTTCTGGCGTGGAGACAGCATATAGTATTCAGCATAGAGCTCCTCTGCAGGATATGTTAAAAGGCAGCAGTTTGGGTTGACAAAGGGCACTAAATGCAGTATGCGTCAAATAGACCATCGCTCAATGAAGTCACTTAGCTATTCAAAACATGTCCAGCCATCACTCAACCGTTTGCACCAAGAACGGGGGGGAAATTCGCGCTTCTTCCCGGACACAACCATTTCCCAACAGCAGCTTTAGCTTGCTTTGGTGAGAGACATCAGGACGTACACAGTTTATTCCCCCCCTCCCCCCTGCCTTCCATCTCCCAGTGCCGGTCTTAGAAAATCAGTTCTGCGGTACCCAGTCCCCGTTCTCTCCCATCGGGGAGCTCCAGGCACACCCAGCTCTGATGGACACCAACAGACACAGACATTATCCCTGGCTGCCCACAAACCCCCGGCAGCCCACCCTCCAGCTGGGAGCCGATTCTTAAACAGGGCTTTTACAATGGGCTGCAATGTGCGCTCCTGTGCTCTCGCTCTCTCCTTCTCGCTACGTGTGTAACATAAACCACGCATTTACATCGGTCGCCCCTATCCCTCCAGCGCAGGCTGAAGACCACCTCCCCAGCCCACACGTACGCCAATAGCAGTACTGAGCAACACACATTTAAAAGCGAATCACTGGCCCCTCTTTTCTTTCCCCCTCCCTTAGGAACGTCTGATTCCAGAAGTTGGCTGCGGCGGTGTCTCTTCTGCCATCAGACATGTCACTGAGTTGCTGTTCAGTTTCACCACATCAGACTTAGGCTGATTTTTCCATTCAGAGACTTGTTTATTTTTAGCCTTTACCATAAACCTTAAAAAAAAAAAAAGCCCCAAACAAAACCCTACCCCCCAACAACAAACAGATGGGGGAAAAATCCCAGCCCCAAACCAAACCAATCAGCCACCAACTAGACCCCACTGCACCCAGCCCAGCGAGATGTGGTTGCTTACAGACATTACGAAATGCTCTGAACTCTGCTCGAGATGACTGGGATCGTTAGATTTACTGTACGAGGCATTTTGGACATAACAGGGTTGTTCCCCTTTCTCTCTTTTTCCCTCCTGAAGTGAACCAATAATTGCGTCTGAAGTGCCTTACAGTCACCCCCTCCCCACACCGCCCCTCACTCCCAGCCTTGTCTTTGCAAATAAACCGTTCGCGAAGAGAGCGATTATTTCGCTCTGTGCCGGAGCACAGCAATAACACAGCATTTTGGCATTGCTTTCCCAGGCAGTACAAACACGCTGAAGGCAGGCAGACCGCACAGTTGCTCTTTGAAAGGGTCTCTCAGTGTTTTTGTAACACAAACGTTATTCC